>JAIUJO010000597.1:0-30000 GCA_023846275.1 Vanilla planifolia
CTTCTTATTCTACTAATTCTTCTTCTTCTTCTTCTTCTTCTTCTTTTTCTTCTACTTTTTCTTCTTGTTGTTGTTCTTTTTCTTCCCTTTATTCTTCTTCTTCATCGTCTTCTTCCTCTTCTTCTTCTCATCTTCTTCTCCTACTCTTTCTTGTTCTTCTCTTTCTTCTTCTTGTCCTTCTCCTTCTTCTTCTTCTCTTCATCTTCTCCCCCTGCTCCTCCTTCTTCTTCTACTTCATCTCCTTCTTCTTCTTCATCTTCCTCTTCTTCTTCTTCCACTATATCTTTTTCATCTACGTCATATTATTCTTCTTCACCTCATCCTTCTTCTTCTTCTAAATTTCCTGCTTCTGCTTCTCCTTCTTCTTCTACTTCTTCTCCTACTTCTTGTTCTCCTCCTCCTCCTACTTTCTCTTCTTCTTCTTCTTTCTTCTTCACCAACACCTTCTTCTTGTTCCTCTCCTTCCTTTTCTTCTTCTACTTCTTTCCCATCTTCTTCTTCTTCTTACTCTTGTTCTCCTTTTCATTCTTCTTCTTCTTCTTCTTCTTCTTCTCCTTCTTCTTCTTCTTTTTCTTCTTCTTCTTCTTCTTCTTCTTCTTCTTCTTCCTCTTGTTCAACTACTTCTCCATCTTATTCAACATCATCTTCAACCTCTTCTACTACTTCTTCTTCTTTCTCTTCTTCTTCTTCAACTTGTTCTACTTCTTCTTCTTCTTCTTCACCATCATCATCATCATCTTCTTCTTCTTCTTCATCTTCTTCTTAAAGTAGAAGAAAAAGGAGAATAAGAATAAGAAGAAGAAGATGAAGATGAAGAAGAAGGAGAGGTAGAAGAAGAAGAAGAGGAAGAAGAAGAACAAGAAGACGAAGATGAAGAAGAAGGCAAAGAAGAAGAAGAAGAAGGAGAAGAAGAAAAAAAAGAAGAACAAGTTGTTGAAGAAGAAGAAGAAGATGAAGAAGATGAAGAGGAAGAGGAAGAAGATGAAGAAGACGAAGAAGAAGAAGAATAATAAGAAGAAGAAGAAGAAGGCGAAGAAGAAGAAGAAGTAGAAGAAGAAGAAGAGGAAGAAGAAGAGGAAGTAGAAGAGGAAGAAGAAGAAGAAGAAGATGATGATGATGATGATGATGATGAAGAAGAAGACAAAGGAGAAGAACAAGATGATGAAGAAGAAAATGAAGCCAAATAAGACAAAGAAGAAGAAGAAGAAGAAGAAGTTGTTGATGATGATTAGAACAAAATAAAGAAGTAGAGGTAGAAGAAGAAGAAGTGAAATAAGAAGAAGAAGAAGAAGAAGAAGAAGAATATGAAGAAGGAAAAGACAAGGAAGAGGAAGAAGAAGAAGACGAAAAAGAAGAAGAAGAAGAGGTGGAGGAAGTAGAAGAAGAAGAAGAAGAAGGAGAAGAAGAAGGACAAGAACGAGAAGAAAGAGAAGAAGAAGGAGAAGAAGAAGAAGAAGAAGAAGACGAAGAAGAAGAAGTGGAAAAAGAGGAAGAAAAAGAAGAAGACTAAGAAGAAGACATAGAAGAAGAAGATGATGATGATGTTGATGAAGTGGAAGAAGAAAAGAATAATAAGAATAGAAAAAGAGAAGACGAGGAGATGAAGAAGAAGAAGAAGAAGAAGAATAAGAAGAAGAAGAATAAGAAGAAGAAGAAGAAGAATATGAAGACGAAGAAGAAGAAGAAGAATAAGAAGAAGAAGAATATGAAGACGAAGAAGAAGAAGACGTAGTGGAACTAGAAGAAGAAAAAGAAGAGGAAGAAAAAGTAGAAGAAGATGAAGACGAAGATGAAGAAGAAGATGAAGAAGAAGGAGGAGGAGGAGGAAAAGTAGAAGAAGACGAAGAAGAAGAAGAAGAAGAAGAAGAAGAAGAAGATGAAGAAGAAGAGGAAGGCAAAGACGAAGACGAAGAAGTAGAAGAAGAAGATGATGATGATAATGAAGAAGAAGACGAAGAAGAAGAAGAGGAAGTCGAGGAAGAATAAGAAGTCAAAGAAGAACAAGAAGAAGGAGAAAAAGAAAAAAGAAAAAGAGAAGAAGAAGGAGAAAAAGAAGAACAAGAAGAAGAAACAATAATAGAAAAAGAAGAAGAATTATTAGAAGGCTAAGAAGAAGAAGGAGAAGTAGAGAAAAGGAAGAAGAAGAAGAAGAGGAAGAAGAATCAGAAGAAAAAGATGAAGAACAACAAGAAGGCAAAGAAGAAGAAGAAGAAGAAGAAGAAGATGATTAAGAAGAAGATGAAGAAGAAGAGTAGGAAGAAGAAGAAGGAGAGGTAGAAGAAGAAGAAGAAGAAGAAGAAGAAGAAGAAGAAGATGATGATGAAGAAGAAGAAGAAGAACAGGATAAAAAAATAGAAAAAATAAGAAGTTGAAGAAGAAGAGGTAGAAAAAGAAGACAAAGAAGAAGGCAAAGAAGAAGAAGAAGAAGAAGACAGAGAAGAAGTAGGAGAAGAAGGAGAAGAATTAGAAAAAGGAGAAGAAGGAGAAGGAGAAGAAGAAGAAGAAGAAGATGTTGACAAAGATCAAGTAGAAGAAGAAGAAAAGGAAGTTGAAGATGTCGAAGAAGAAGAAGAAGAAGAAGAAGAAGAAGAAGAAGAATTGGAAGAAGAAGAAGAAGAAGACGTAGAAGAACATGATGATTAAGAAGAAGAAGAAGAAGAACAAAAGATGAAGATAATGAAGGAGAAGAAGAAGAAGAAGAGGAGGAGGAAGAAGAAGAAGAAGAAGAAGAAGAAGAATAAAACAAGGATGAAGAAGAAGACGAAGGAAAAGAAGAAGAAAATAAGAAGGAGAATGAGTGGAAGGAGAAGAAGTAGGAGGAGAAGGAGAAGGACAAAAAGAAGTAGAAGAAGAAGAAGAAGAACAAGAAGAAGAAAAGGAGGAGGAAGAAGAAAAAGAAGAAGAAGAAGTAAGAGAAGAAGAAGAAGAAGAATTAGAAGAAGAAGTCGAAGAATAAAAGGAAGAAGAAGAAAAAGATGACGAACAAGAAGAAGAAGAAGTAGAAGATGAAGTTGAAGAAGAAGAAGAAAAAGAAGAGGAAGAAAAAGAAGATGAAGAAGAGGACGATGAGGAAGAAGAAGTCGAAGAAGAAGTAGAAGAAGAAGAAGATGAAGAAGAAAAAGAACAAGAAGAAGTAGTAGAAGAAGAAGAAGGAGATGAAGAAAAAGAAGAATAAGAAGGAGAACAAGGTGAAGAAAGAGAAGAAGAATAAGAAGAAGAAGACGAGAAAGAAGAATAAAAGAAGAAGAAGGAGAAGGGGAAGAAGTAGAAGAATTAGAAGAAGAAGGAGAAGAAGAAGAAGAAGAAGATCAACAAGGAAGGGGCAAAGAAGAAGAAGATAATGATGATGATGAAGAAGTAGAAGAAGAAGAAGAAGAAGGAGACGAAGAAGTGGAAGAGGAAGAAGAAGAGGAAGATCAAGAAGAGGAAGCCAAAGGAGGACGAGAAGAAGAAGAATAAGAAGAACATGTAGTAGAAGACAAAGAAGAAGAAGAAGAAGAAGAAGAAGAAGAAAAACAACAACAAGAAGAAGAAATTGATGAAGAAGAAGACAAAGAATTAGATGACAATGAAGAAGAAGAAGAAGACAAAGAAGAAGAAGAAGCGGAGGAGGAGGAAGAAGAAGAAGAAAAAGAAGTGGAAGAAGAAGAACAAGAAGAAGAAGAAGAGAAGAAGAAGAAGTGTATGGTAAGGATGATGAAGATGAAGAAAAATAGGAATGAAAAGAAGAAGAAGAAGAAGGAGATGAAGAAGAAGATGAAGAAGATGATGATGAAGAAGAAGAAGAAGAAGAAAATGAAGAAGAAGAAGAAGAAGAAGAAGGCAAAGAAGAAGAAGGAGAAGATGAAGACGAACAAAGCGACGAAGAAGAAGAGGAAGAGAAAGAAGAAGAAGAAGAAGAAGAAGAAGAAGAAGAAGAAGAAGATGAAGAAGAAAAAGAAGAAGAAGAAGAAGATGAGGAAGAAAAAGAAGAAGTCGAAGAAGAAGAAGAAGAAGAACATAAGGAAGGAGTTGAAGAAGAACAATTCAAAGAAAAAGAACAAGAAGAAAACGAAGATGAAGACAAAGAAAAAGAAAAGAACAAGAAGAAGACAAAGAAGAAGAAGAAGAAGAAGAAGAAGAAGAAAAATTAGAAGAATAATAAGATGTAAAAGAAGAAGTAGAAGAAAAAGAAACTTAAGAAGTTGATGAAGAAGAAATAGAGGAATGAGAAGAAGAAGAAGAAGAAGAAGTAGAAAAAGGAGGAGGAGAAGAAGAATAAGAATAAGAAGAAGAAGAAGAAGATGGAGAAGAAGAAGAAGAAGAAGACGAAGAAGAAGAAGAAGAAGACAAAGTAGAATATGAAGAAGAAGAAGAAGAAGAAGAAGAAGAAGGAAAAGAAGGATAAGAAGGAGAAAGAAGAAGAAAAAGGGGAAGAAGAAGAAGAAGAAGAAGGAAAAGATGAAAAAGAATAAAAGGAAGAAGATGAAGATGAAGAAGAAAAAGATGGAGAAGAATAAGAATTACAAGAATAAGAATGAGAAGGGGAGGAAGAAGAAGAAGAAGAACCAGAAGAAGGAGAAGGAGAAAACGATGAAGAAGAAGATGAAGAAAGAAGAGACAAAGAAGAAGTAGAAGAAGAAGAAGAAGAGGAAGAAGCAGAACAAGAAGAAGATGAAGAAGAAGACGAAGAAGTGTAAGAGGAAGAAAAGAAGAGGAAGAAGAAGAGAAAGAAGAAGAAAATAAGGAGAAAATGAATACGAAGAAGAAGAAGAAAAAGAAAAAGAATAATAAGAAGAAGAAGTACAAGAACAAGAAGTAGAAGAAGGAGAAGAAGAAGAGGAAGGGGATGGAAGAAAAGAAGAAGATAAAGGAGAAGAAGAAGTAGAAGAAAGAGATGAACTAGTAAAATAAGAAGGAGAAGAACAAGAAGGAGAAGAAGAATTATAAGGACTAGAAGAAGAAGTTGAAGAAAAAAAAGACGTAGACGAAGAGGAATACGACTAAGAAGAAGAAGATGAAGACAAAGAAGTGGAAGAAGAAGATGCAAACAAAGGAGAAGAAGAAGAAGAAAAAGAAAAAGAAAAAGAAGACAATGAAGAAGAGGTTGAAGAAGAAGAAGAAGGAGAACAAAAAGAAGAAGTAGAAGAAGAAGAAGAATAAAAAGAAGAAAACAAGAAGAAGAAGAAGAAGAAGAAGTAGAAAAAGTAGTAGAAGAAGAAGAAGAGGAAGAAAAAGAAGAAGAAGAAGAGGCAAAGAAGAGGAAGATAGAAGAGGAGGATGAAGAAGAGGAAGAAGAGGTAAAACAAGAAGAAGAAAAAGAAAAACAAGAAGAAGAAGAAGAAGAGGAAGAAGAAGAAGATGATGATGAAGAAGAAGATTGTGAAGAAGAAGTAGTAGTAGTAGAAGAAGAAGAAGAAGAAGAAGAAGAAGTAGTAGATGAAGAAGAAGACAAAGAAAAAGAAGGAGAAGAGGGAGAAGCAGAGGAAGTAGAAGAAGAGGAAGAAGAAGAAGAACAAGATGAAAAAGAAGAAGAAGAAGAAGAAGAATAAGAAGAAGAAGAAGAATAAGAAGAAAATGAAGAAGAAGCAGAAGAGGAAGATGAACAAAAAGAAAAAGGAGAAGAAGAAGTAGAAGAAGAGTAAGAAGCCAAAGAAGAAGAAGAAAAAGGTAAAGAAGAAGAAGAAGAAGAAAAAGGTAAAGAAGAAGAAGAAGAAGAAGAAAAAATAGATAAAGAAGATGACAAAGAAGAAGAAGAAGAAGTACAGAAGAAGAAGAAGAAGGAGAACAAGAAGAGGAAGAAAGAGAAGACGAAGAAGAAGAAGTAGAAGAAGAAGAAGATAAAAAGGAAAAAAAACAAGAAGAACAAATAGAAGAAGAAGAAAAAGAAGAAGAAGATGGATGATGATGATGATGATGACGATGAAGATGAAGAAGAAGAGGAAGAAGAAGAAGACGAAGAAGAGGGAGAAGAAGAAAACGAAGAAGAGGGAGAAGAAGAAGAAGGAGAACAAGAAGAAGAAGAAGGAGAACAAGAAAAAGAAGGAGAAGATCATGATGAAGAAGAAGAAGGCAAAGAAGAAGAACAAGATGGTTAAAGAAGAAGAAGAAGAAGAAGAAGAAGTAGAGGGCAAAGAAGAAGAAGAGGAGGAAGTAAGGGAAGAAGATGATGGCGAAGAACAAGAAGAAGAGGAAGAAGAAGAAGAAGAAGAAATAAAAGAAGAAGATGTAGAAGAAGAAGATAAGGAAGAAGAAAAAGAGGAAGAAGAGGAAGAAGAAGGAGAAAAAAGATGGAGAACAAAAATTAGGAGGAGAAGAAGAAGAAGATGAAGAAGAAGAATAAGAAGAAGAAGAAAACGAAGTTGAAGACAAAGAAGAAGAAGAAGAAGTAGAAGAAAAAGAAGGAAAAGATCACAAAGAAGAAGAAGAAGAAAATGATGAAATAATAAAAGAAGAAGAAGAATAGTAAGAAGTCAAAGAAGAAGTCTAAGAAGAAGAGGAAGAAGTGAAAGAAGAAGAAAAAGGAAAAGAAAAGGGAGAGGAAGAAGAAGGAAAAAAAATGGAGAACAAGATGTTGGAGGAGAAGAAGAAGAACAAAAGAAGAAGAAGAAAACAAAGGATAAAAAGAAGATGAAGAAAAAGAAGGTGCAGAAGAAAAAGAGGAAGAAGAGGAAGAAGAAGAATACAAAGAAGAAGAAGAAGAACACGAAAGCAAAGAAGAAGAGGAACACGGAGAAAATGAATAAGAAGAAGAAGAAGAAGACAAAGAAGTAGTACAAGAAGAAGAAGACGTAAAGGAAGAAAAAGAAGAAGAAGAAGAGGAAGAAGAAGTAGTAGAAGAAGAAAAAGAAGCAGAAAAAGAAGAAGAAAAAGAAGAAGAAGAGAAGAAGAAGAAGTAGAAGAAGGAGAAGAAGAAGAAGAAAAAGAAGAAGAAGAAGAAGAAGAAGAAGAAGAAGAAGAAGAAGAAGAAGAAGAGCACGAAGAAGAAGAAGATCAAGAAGAATAGGAAGACAAAGAAAAGAATAAGAGGAAGAAGAACAAGAAAAAGTAGAGGAACACAAAGAAGAAGATGAAGAAGAATAAGAAGACGAAGAAGAAGAACAAGATCACGAAGAAGAAGAAAAAGAAGTAGAAGATGAAGAAGACGAACAAAAAGAAGTAGAAGTAGAAGAAGAAGAAAAAGACAAAGAAGAAGAAGGAGAAGAGGAAGAAGAAGAAAAAGACGAAGAAGAAGAAGAAGAAGAAAAAGAAGATGAATAAGAAGTAGAAGAAGTACAAGAACAAATAGTTGAAGAAGGAGAAGAAGAAGAAAAGGAATGAAAAGAAGAAGAAGAATAGGAAGGAGAAGAACATGTAAAAGAAGGAGATGAACAAGTAGAATAAGAAGAAGGAGAAGAAGTTGAAAGATAAAAAGAAGAAGAAGGAGAAGAAGAATGATAAGAACTAGAATAATAATAATAATAATAATAAGACACAGACGAAGAAGACGACTTAGAAGAAGAAGAAGAAGAATGCAAAGAAGTAGAAGAGAAGGATGTAAAAGAAAGAGAAGGAGAGGAAGAAGAAGAAGAAAAAGAAGACAATGAGGAAGAAGATGAAGAAGAAGATGAAGAAGAAGATGAAGAAGAAGAAGAAGAAGAAGAAAAACAAGAAGAAGAAGAAGAAGAAGAAGAAAAATGAAGAAGAAGAAGAAGAAAAAGTTTAAGAAGAAGAAGAATAGACCAAGAAGAGGAAGACAGAGAAGAAGAAGATGAAGAAGTAGAAGAAGTGGTAGAAGAAGAAGAAGAAAAAGAAAAAGACAAAAGAAGAAGAGGAGGAAGAAGAAGATGAAGAAGAAGAATGTAAAGAAGAAAAAGAAGAAGAATAATAAGAAGAAAAAGAAGAAGAGGTTGAAGAAATATGAGAAGAAGAAGAACAACAAAAAGAAAAAGAAGTAGAAGATGAATAATAATAATAATAATAATAATAATAATAATAATAATAAGAAAAAGAAGAAGATGAAGAAGAAGAAGCAAAGAAGAAGAAGAGGAAGACGAAGAAGAAGAAGTAGTAAAAGAATTAAAAGAAGAAGATGAAGAAGTAAAAGAAGAAGAAGAAGAAGAACAAGTAGTAGTAGAAGAAGAAGAAAAAAAGGAAGAAAAAGAAAAAGATAAAGAAGAAGAATAAGAAAAATAAGAAGGAGAAGAGGAAGACGAAGAAGTTGAGGAAGAATTAGAAGAAGAAGTATAGTAAGAAGACAAAGAAGGAAGAGAAGTAGATGAAGAAATTGAAGATAAAATGAAGAAGAAGAAGATGATGATGATGAAGACGAAGATGAAGAAGAAGAAGAAGAAGAAAAAGAAGAAGAACAACACGAAGAAGAAGAAGAACAATAACAAAAAGAAGATGAAGGAGGCAAAGTAGGAGAAGAAGAAGAAGAAGAAGAAGAAGAAGAAGAAAAAGAAGAGAAGGAGAAAGAGAAGAAGAAGAAGGAGAAGATGAAGAAGAAGAAGAAGAAGAAGAAGAAGAAGAAGAAGAAGAAGAATAAAAAGATGAAGAAGAACAAAATGAAGAAGAAGTAGATGAAGAAGATGAACAAAAAGAAAAAGGAGAAGAAGAAGTAGAAGAAGTGTAAGAAGCCAAAGAAGAAGAAGAAGAAGAAAAAGAAGAAGAAGACAAAGAAGAAGAAGAAGAAAAAGAAGAAGAAATAGATAAAGAAGAAGAAGAAGAGGTATAGAAGAAGAAGAAGGAGAAGGAGCAGAAGAAGGAGAAGAGGAAGAGGAAGAAAGAGATGAAGAAGAAGAAGAAGATAAAAAGGAAAACGAAGAAGAAGAACAAATAGAAGAAGAAGAAGAAGAAGAAGAAGAAGAAGAAGAAGAAGAAGATGGATGATGATGATGATGACGATGAAGAAGAAGAAGAAGAGGAGGAAGAAGAAGACGAAGAAGAGGGAGAAGAAGAAGAAGAAGGAGAACAATAAGAAGAAGAATGAGAAGATCGTGATGAAGAAGGCAAAGAAGAAGAACAAGACGGTTGAAGAAGAAGAAGAAGAAGAAAAACAAGAAGAAGAAGACGAAGAAGAAGAAGAGGAGGAAGAAGGAGAAGAAGATGATGGCAAAGAAGAAGAAGTAGAAGAAGAAGAACAACAAATAGAAGAAGAAGATAAGGAAAAAGATGAGGGAGATGAAGAAGAAGAAGAAGAAAATAAGGAAGAAGAAGAAGAAGAAGAAGAGGAAGAAGAAGGAGAAAAAAGATGGAGAACAAGAAATAGGAGGAGAAGAAGAAGAAGAAAAAGAAGTTGAAGACAAAGAAGAAGAAGAAGAAGTAGGTGAAGAAGAAGTAGAAGAAAAAGAAGGAAAAAATCACAAAGAAGAAGAAGAAGAAGAGGAATAGTAAGAAGAAGTAGAAGAAGTCTAAGAAGAAGAGGAAGAAGTGGAAAAAGAAGGAAAAGAAAAAGGAGAGGAAGAAGAAGGAGAAAAAAATGGAGAACAAGATGTTGGAGGAGAAGAAGATGAACAAAAGAAGAATAAGAAAACAAAGGATAAAAAGAAGATAAAGAAAAAGAAGAAGAAGAAGAAGAAGAAGAAGAAGGTAAAGAAGAAAAAGAGGAAGAAGAGGAAAAAGAAGACAAAGAAGAAGAAGAAGAAGAAGAAGACGAAAGCAAAGAAGAAGAGGAACACGGAGAAAATGAATAAGAAGAAGAAGAAGAAGAAGAAGACGTAAAGGAAGAAAAAGATGAAGAAGAAGAGGAAGAATAAGAAATAGCAGAAGAAGAAGAAGAAGAAGAAGAAGAAGAAGAAGAAGAAGAAGAAGAAAAAGAAGAAAAAGGAGAAGAAGAAGAAGAAGAAGAAGAAGAAGGAGAAGAAGAAGGAAAAGAATAAGAGTAAGAAGAAGAAGAAGAAGAAGAAGAAGAAAAACAAGAAGAAGATCACAAAGAAGAAGAAGATCACGAAGTATAAGAAGACAAAGAAAAGAATAAGAACAAGAAGAAG
The DNA here is from genome assembly GCA_023846275.1 of Vanilla planifolia. Classification (NCBI taxonomy): domain Eukaryota; kingdom Viridiplantae; phylum Streptophyta; class Magnoliopsida; order Asparagales; family Orchidaceae; genus Vanilla; species Vanilla planifolia. Next base: position 9,951 of record JAIUJO010000597.1, read on the forward strand.
AACAAGAAAATGAAGAACATGAAGAAGAAGATGAAGAAGAATGAGAAGGCGAAGAAGAAGAACAAGATCACGAAGAAGAAGAAAAAGAAGAAGTAGAAGATGAAGAAGATGAGCAAAAAGAAGTAGAAGTAGAAGTAGAATAAGAAGAAAAAGAAGAAGAAGAAGACAAAGAAGAAGAAGAAGAAGAAGAAGAAGAAGACAAAGAAGAAGAAGGAGAAGAAGAAGAAGAAGAAAAAGATGAAGAAGAAAAAGAAGAAGAAGAATAAGAAGTAGAAGAAGTACAAGAACAAGAAGTAGAAGAAGGAGAAGAAGAAGAAGTGGAATGAAAAAAAGAAGAAGAATAAGAAGGAGAATAAGAAGTAGAAGAAGGAGATGAACAAGTAGAATAAGAAGAAGGAGAAGAAGTTGAAGGATTAAAAGAAGAAGGAGAAGAAGAATGATAAGAACTAGAAGAAGAAGAATAATAATAATAACAAGACGTAGACGAAGAAGAAGACATCTAAGAAGAAGAACAAGAAGAACAAGACAAAGATGTTGAAGAGAAAGATGTAAAAGAAAGAGAAGGAGAGGAAGAAGAAGAAGAAAAAGAACACAACGAAGAAGAAGATGAAGAAGGTGAAGAAGAAGAAGAAGAAGAAGAAGAAGAAGAAGAAAAAGATGATGAAGAAGAAGAAGAAAAAGTTTAAGAAGAAGAAGAATAGACCAAGAAGAGGAAGAAAGAGTTGAAGAGGATGAAAAAGAGGAGGAAGTGGTAGAAGAAGAAGAAGATGAAGAAGAAAATGTGAATAAGAAGTAGAACAAGAGCAAGAAGAAAAAAAGGTAAACATAGAAGAACAAGATGAACAAGAAGAAGAAGTCGAAGAAAAAGAAGAAGAAGAAGAAGGAGAAGGAGAGGAAGTAGACGAAAAGAAGATATAGAAGAAGAGGAAGAAGAAGAGGAATTTGAAGAAGAAGAAGAAGAAGAAGATGAAAAAGAAGAATAAGAATAAGAAAAAGAATAAGAAGAAGAAAATGAAGACGAAGAAGAAGAAGATGAGGAACAAAAAGAACACGAAGAAGAAGAAGAAGAACATAAAGAAGGCAAAGAAGAAGAAGAAGAAGAAGACAAAGAAGAAGAAGAAGAAGAAAGAGATAAACAAGAAGACAAAGCTATAGATGAAGAAGAAGAAGAAGAATGGAAGAAGATGGAGAAGGAGAAGAAGAAGAAAAAGAAAAAGAAGAAGAAGAAGTAGAAGACAAAGAGGAAAAATAAGAAGAAGAACAAAAAGAAGAAGAAGAAGAAGAAGAAGAAGAAGAAGAACATGATGAAGAAGAAGAAGGCGAAAAAGAAGAAGATTGAAGATTGAAGAAGAAGAAGAAGAAGAATAAGATGACGAAGAAGAAGAAGTAGATGAAGAAGATGATGATGATGAAGAACAAGAAGAAGAGGAAAAAGAAGAAGAAGAAGAAGAAATAGAGGAAGATGGAGAAGAAGAAGAAGGAGATGAAGAAGAAGAAGGAGAAGAAGTAGATAAAGAAGAAGAAGAAGAAGAATTAAAAGATGTAGAAGGAGAAGAAAAAGGGGGACGAAAAGAAAAGGGAGAAGAAGAAAACAAAGAAGAAGAGGAAGAAGAAGAAGAAGAAGTAAAAGAAAAAGGAAAAGTGGAAGAATAGGAAGAAGAAGAAGGAGAAGAGGAAGGAGAAGTAGGAGAGGAAGAAGATGAACAAGTTGAAGAAGAAGAAGAAGTAGAAGAGTGGGAAGTAGATGAAGAAGAAGAAGTTGAAGAAGATGAAGAAGGAGGACAAAAAAAAGAAGAAGATGAAGAAGAAGAAGAAGAAGAAGAAGATAAAGACGAAGAAGAAGAAGAAGAAGACAAAGAAAAAGAAGAAAAAGAAGAAGAAGGAAAAGAAGAAAAAGAAGGAGAAGAAGGAGAAAGAGAAGAAGAAGAAGTTGAAGAAGAAGAAGATGAAGGAAAATAGGAAAAAGAAAAAGTAGAAGAGGATGAAAAAGAAGGAGAAGAAGAAGAAGAAGAAGAAGAGGAAGGAGAGGAAGAAGAAGACAAAGAAGAAGTAGAAAAAGAAGAAGAACAAGGAAAAGAAGAAGAAGAACACGAAAAAAATGAAGAAGAAGAAGAAGAAGTTGAAGAAGAAGACAAAGCAATAAGAGCAAGAAGAAGAAAAAGAAGAAGACGAAGAACAAGAAGATGATGACGAAGAAGAAGAATTAGTAGAAGAAGAAGTAGAAGAAGAAGAAGAAGAAGAAGAAGAAGAAGAAGAAGAAGAAGAAGAAGAAGGAGAAGAAGAAGAAGAAGAAGAAGAAGAAAAAGAAAAACAAGAAGAAGAACATGGAGAAGAAGAAGATGAAGAAGAATAGAAAGACGAAAAAAAAGAATAAGAAGAAGAAGAAGAAGAACTAGAAGAAACAGATGAAGAACACAAAGAAGAAGATGAAGAAGAATAAGAAGACGATGAAGAAGAAAAAGAAGAAGTAGAGGAAGAAGAAGATGAACAAAAAGAAGTAGAAGTAGAAGAAGAAGAACAAGAAGAAGAAGATAAAGAAGAAGAAGGAGAAGAGGAAGAAGAAGAAGTAGAAGGCGAAGAAGAAGAAGAAGAGGAAGAAGAATAAGAAGAAGAAGAAGTACAAGAACAAGAAGTAGAAGGAGAAGAAGAAGAAGAAGTGGAATGAAAAGAAGAGGAATAGGAAGGAGAAGAGGTAGAAGAAGGAGATGAACAAGTAGAATAAGAAGAAGGTGAAGAAGATGAAGGAGAAGAAAAAGAAAGAGAAGAAGAATGATAAGAACTAAAAGAAGAAGAAGAAGAAGAGTAATTACATGACGTAGACGAAGAAGAAGGCGTCTAAGAAGAAGAAGAAGAAGCCAAAGAAGTAGAAGAGAAAGATGGAAAAGAAGGAGAAGCAGAGGAAGAAGAAGAAGAAAAAGAAGACAACGAAGTAGAAGATGAAGAAGAAGAAGAAGAAGGAGAAGGAGAAGAAGAAAAAGAAGAAAACAAGAAGAAGAAGAAGAAGAAGAGGAAAAAGTAGCCAAAAAAATTGAGGAAGAAGAAGAAGAAGAAGAAGAGTCCATGAAGAGGAAGACAAAGAAGAAGAGGATGTTGAAGAGGAAGAAGTGGTAGAAGAAGAAGAAGAAAAAGAAAAAGACAAAGAAGAAGAAGAAGAGGAGGAAGAATAAGAAGAAGAAGAAAAAGAAGAAGAAGAAGAAGAGGAAAACATAGAAGAAGAAGAAGAAGACCGAAAAAAAAAGGAGAAGAGAGGAAGTAGATGAAAAAAAATTATAGAAGAGGAGAAAGAAGAAGAAAAAGTTGATGAAGAAGAAGAAGAAGATGAAAAAGAAGAATAAGAATTAGAAGAAGAAGAAGAAGAAAATGAAGAGGAAGAAAAAGAAGATGAACAAAAAGAAAAAAAGAGAAGAAGAAGAAGAAGATAAAGAAGACAAAGAAGAAGAATAAGAAGAAGAAGAAGAAGAATGAGATAAATAAGAAGACAAAGCAAAAGAAGAAGAAGAAGAAGAAGAAGAAGAATAGAAAAAGAAGAAGGAGAAGGAGAAGGAGGAGGAGGAGGAGGAGAAGAAGAAGAAGAAGAAGAAGATAAAGAGGAGGAAGAAGAAGTACAAAAAGAAGAAGAGGAAGAAGAAGAAGAATGAGATGGATGATGATGATGTTGACGATGATGAAGAAGAAGAAGAAGATGAAGAAGAAGAAGAAGAAGATGAAGAAAGAGAAGAAGAAGGAGAAGAAGAAGAAGAAGAAGAACATGATGAACAAGAAGGATGCGAAGAAGAACAAGATTAAAGATTGAAGAAGAAGAAGAAGAATAAAATGACGAAGAAGAAGAGAAGAAGAAGGTGATTTTGATGAAGAACAAGAAGAAGAGGAAAATGAAGAAGAAGAAGAAGAATAAGGAGAGGAAATAGAAGGAGATGAGGGAGAAGAAGAAGAAGAAGATAAAGAAGAAGAAGATAAAGAAGAAGAAGAAGAAGAAGAATTTAAAGAAGAAGAAGGAGGAGGAGGAGGAGGAAAAGAAGAACAAGAAGAAAAAGAAGAAGTACAAGAAGAAGAAGAAGAAGAAGAAGAAGAAAATGAAAAGGGAAAAGTAGAAGAATAAGAAGAAGAGGAAGAACAGGAAGATGAAGAAGTTGAAGGAGGATTAAAAGAAGAAGAAAAATAAGAAGACGAAGGAGAAGAAGATGATGTCGATGAGGAAAATGAAGAAGAAAAGGTAGAAGAAGAGGAAGGAGAAGTAGAAGAATAAGAAGAAGAAGGAGAAGAATAAGGCGAACAAGTTGAAGAAAAAGAAGATGCAGAAGAGTAGGAAGAAGATGAAGAAGAAGTTGAAGAAGATGTAGAAGAAGAAGGGGAAGAAGAAGAAAAAGAAAAAGAAGAAGAAGAAGAAGAAAAAGAAGATAAAGATGAAGAAGAAGAAAAAGAAGGAGAAGAAGAAGATAAAGTAAAAGAAGAAGAAGAAGAAGGCGAAGAAGAAAAAGAAGGAGAAGAAGGAGAAAGAGAAGAAGAAAAAGTTGAAGAAGAAGAAGATGAAGGAAAATGAGAAAAAGAAAAAGTAGAAGATGAAAAAGAAAGAGAAGAATAAGAATTACAAGAAGAAGAATTAGAAGGGGAAGAAGAAGAAAAAAAAAAAAGAAGAAGATGAAGAAGGAAGAAGCAAAGAAGTAGAAGAAGAAGAAGAAGAAGATGAAGGAGAAGAAGAAGAAGAAGAAGATGAGGAAGTTGAAGAAGAAGATGAAGAAGAAGGAGAAGAAGAAGAAGAAGAAGAAGATGATGAAGAAGAAGAATGAGAAGAAGAAGAAGAAGCAGAAGAAGTAGAAGAAGGGGAAGAAGAAGAAAAAAAGAAGAAGAGATGAAGTATAAGAAGACGAAAAAGAGGAATAAGACCAGAAAATATAAGAAGAAGAAGAGAAAGAAGAGTTAGAAGAAGAATAATAATAATAATAAGAAGAAGAAGAAAAAGAAGAAGAAGAAGACGATGATGAAGAAGAAGAAGAAATAGAAGAAGAAGAAGAAAAAGAAGAAAGAGAAGAAAGAAAAGAAGAAGAAGAAGAAGAAGAAGAAGATGAGGAGGAAGAAGAAGAAGAAGAAAAATAATACTAATAATAAGAAAATGAAGAAGAAGGGGGAGGAGGAGGTGGTGAAGAAGAAGAAGGAGGAGGAGAAGAACAAGAGGAAGACAAATAAGAAGAAGAAAAGAAAGAAGAAGAAGAAGAAGAAGAAGAAGAAGACGAAGAAGAAGAAGAAGACGTAGAAGAGGAAGAAGAAGAAGAAGAAGAACAAGAAGTAGAAGAAGAAGAAGAAAGAGATGAAGGAGGAGAAGAAGAATGAGAAGTAGAGGAAGAAGAAGAAGAAGAAGAAGAAGAAGACAAGAAGAAGAAGAAGAAGGAGAAAAAGAAGAAGGGGAAGAAGAAGAAAAAGAAGGAAAAGAAGAGGAAAAAGAAGAAGAAGAAGATGAAGGAGAAGATGGTTAAGAAGAAGGTAATGGAAAAGAAGAAAGCAAAGAAGAAGAAGAAGAAGAAGAAGAAGTGTAAGAAGAACAAGAAGAAGAAAACAAAGAAGAAGAATAAGAATATGAAGAAGAAGAAGAAGAAGAATAAGAAAACGAAGAAGAAAGCCAAAGATGAACAAAAGAAGGACAAGAAGAAGAAGACGAACAAGAGGAAGGAAAAGAAGAAGGAGAAGAAGAAGAACGAGAACAAAAAGAAGAAAAAGAAGAAGTAAAAGAAGAAGAAGAAGTTGAAGTGGATGAAGATAAAGAAGAAGAAGAGGAAGATGAAGAAGATGAAGGAAAAGAATAAGAATAAGAAGAAGGAAAGCCGAAGAAGAACAGAAGAATGAGAAGAAGAAGAAGAAGACGAATAAGAGGAAGGAAAAGAAGAAGGAGAAGAAGAAGAAGAAGAACTAAAACAAGAAGAAGAAGAAGAAGAAGAAGAAGAAGAAGAAGTAAAAGAAGAAGAAGAAGTTAAAGTGGATGAAGACGAAGAAGAAGAAGAGGAAGATGAAGAAGAAGATGAAGGAAAAGAATAAGAATAAGAAGAAGAAAAGCCAAAGAAGAATAGAAGAATGAGAAGAAGAAGAAGAAGACGAATAAGAGGAAGGAAAAGAAGAAGGAGAAGAACAAGAACAAGAACTAAAAGAAGAAGAACAAGAAGAAGCAGAAGAAGAAGAAGAAGAAGTAAAAGAAGAAGAAGAAGTTGAAGTGGATGAAGACGAAGAAGAAGAAGAGGAAGATGAAGAAGAAGATGAAGGAAAAGAATAAGAATAAGAAGAAGAAGAAGAAGACGAAGAAGAAGAACTAGAAGAAGGAGAAGAAGAAGGACAAGATGAAGGAGAAGAAGAAGAAGAAGATGAAGAAGAAGAAGAAGAAGAAGAAGAAGGCAATGAAGAAGAAGAAGAAGAAGAAGAAGAAGAAGCAAAGAAGGAGGAGGAAAAGAAGAAGATGAAGCAGGAGAAGAAGCAGAAGAAGAAGAAGAAGACGAAGAAGAAGAAGGCAAAGAAGAAGAAGAATAAGACAAAGAAGAAGAAGAAGATGAAGAAGAGATAGAAGAAGAAGAAGAATAAGAAGACGAAGAAGAAGAAGAAGAAGAAGATAAAGAAGAGGAAGAAGAAGAAGAAGAAGTAGGGGAAGAAAAAAAAAAGAAGACGAAGAAGAAGAAGAAGAAGAGGAAAAAAGAAGAATAAGGAGTAGAAGACGAGGAAGAACATGACGAAGAAGTAGGGGAAGAAGAAAACACGAAGAAGAATAAGATGAAGAAGTAGAAGACAAAGAAGAAGGTGACGATGAAGAAGAAGAAGACAAAGAAGAACTAGAAGAAGAGAAAGTAAAATATGAAGATGACGAAGAAGAAGAAGAAGAAGAAGAAAAAGAAAAAGTAGTAGTAGTAGTAGAAGAAGAAGAAGAAGAAGAAGAAGAAGAATAGGAAGAAGAAGAAAAAGAAGAAGAAGAAGAAGAAGATGGAGAAGGAGAAGAAGGAGAAAATGGAGAAGAATAAGGAGAAGAAGAATAAGAAGAAGAAGAAGAAGGAGAAGAAGAGAAAGAAGAAGAAGAAGATGATGATGATGAAGAAGAGGTAGAAGAAGGAGAAGATGATGATGAAGAAAGCGAAGAAGAAGAAGAAGAAGAAGAGAAATAAGAAGAAGAAGAAGAAGATGAAGAAGAAGAAGAGGAAGAAGAAGAAGAAGAAGAAGAAGAAGAAGAAGAAGAAGCAGAAGTAGAAGAAGATGAGGAAGAGGGACAAGGAGAAGAAGAAGGAGTAGAAGAAGAAGATGATGAAGAAGTTGAAGAAGAAGAAGAAGAAGAAGAAGGAGAAGAAGAAGAAGAACAAGAAGATAAAGAATAATAAGAAGAAGAAGAAGAGGAAGAAGAAGAAGAAGAAGAAGAGGAAGAAAAAGAAGAAGTAGAAGAACCAGAAAAACAAAAGAAGAAAATGATGAAGAAGAAGAGGATAAAGAAAAAGAAGAAGAAGATGAAGAAGTACATGAAGAAGAAAATGATTAATAAGATGAAGAAGAAGTAGTTAAAATAGAAGAAGAGGAAGAAGAAGAAGAGAAAGAAGAAGAAGAGGAAGAAGAAGAAGAAGGAGAAGATGAAGAAAAATAAGAAGAGATGAAGTACAAGAAGGGGAAGAAGAGGAATAAGAAGAAAAAAAATAATAATAAGAAGAAGAAAAGATAGAAGAGTTAGAAGAAGAAGAAGAAGAAGAAGAAGAAAAAGAAGAAGAAGATGATGATGAGGAAGAAGAAGTAGAAGAAGAAGAAGAAAAAGAAGAAGGACAAGAAGGAAAAGAAGAAGAAGAAGAAGAAGAAGATAAGGGAGAAGAAGAAAAATAAGAAGAAGAAGAAGAAAAATAAGAAGAAGAAAAAGAAGAAGAAGAAGAAGGGGGAAGAGGAGGTGGAGAAGAAGAATAAGAAGGAGGAGGAGAAGAAGAAGACAAATAAGTAGAAGAAAAGAAAGAAGAAGAAGAAGAAGACAAAGAAGAAGAAGAAGTAGAAGAGAAAGAGGACGAAGAAGAAGAATAAGAAGTAGAAGAAGATGACAAAGAAAGAGAAGAAGAAGGAGGAGAAGAATGAGACGTTGAAAAAGAAGAAGAAGAAGAAGATAAATAAGGAAAAGAAGACGAATAAGAAGAAGGAGAAGAAGGAGAAGAAGAAGAAGGAGAAGAGGGTTAAGAAGAAGGTAATGGAGAAGAAGAAAGTGAAGAGGAAGAAGAAGAAGAAGAAGAAGAAGTGCAAGAAGAACAACAAGAAGAAAATGAAGAAGAAGAATAAGAATATGATGAAGAAGAAGAAGAAGAAGAATAAGAATAAGGAGACAAAGAAGAAAATCCAAAGAAGAACAAGAAGAAGGAAAAGAAGAAGAAGATGAAAAAGAGGATGGGAAAGAAGTAGGAGAAGAAGAACAACAACAACTAAAGAAGAAGAAGAAGAAGAAGAAGACAATGAAGAAGAAGTTGAAGTAGATGAAGACAAAGAAGAAGAAGAGGAAGTAGAAGAAGAAGATGATGAAGAACAAGATTAAGAATAAAGGAAGAAGAAGAAGAAGGTGAAGAAGAAGAACAAGAAGAAGGAGAAGAAGAAGGAGAAGAAGAAAAAGAAGAAGAAGATGAAGATGATGAAGAAGAAGAAGAAGACGATGACAAAGAAGAAGAAGAAGAAGAAGCAAACAAAGGAGAAAGGAAAGAAGAAAATGAAGAAGGAGAAGAAGAAGAAGAAGAAAAAGAAGATGAAGAAGAAGAAGGCAAACAAGGAGAAGAAGAAGACAAAGAAGAAGAAGAAGTCGAAGAAGAGAAAGAAGAAGAAGAACAAAGAAGAAGAAGAAGTCGAAGAAGAGAAAGAAGAAGAAGAATAAGAATAAGAAGACAAAGAAGAAGAAGAAGAAGAAGAAGGTGATGATTATGAAGAAGAGGAAGAAGAAGAAGAAAAAGAAGGGGAAGAAAAAAAAGAAGATGAAGAAGTAGAAGAAGAGGAAAAAAGAAGAAGGAGTAGAAGACGAGGAAGAACACAAAGAAGAAGTAGGGGAAGTAGAAAAACAAGAGGAAGAATAAGAAGAAGTAGAAGACAAAGAAGAAGAAGTAGAAGAGAAAGTAAAATATGAAGAAGACGAAGAAGAAGAAGAAGAAGAAGAAGAAGAAGAAGAAAAAGAAGAAAAAGAAATAGAAGTAGTAGCAGCAGTAGTAGTAGTAGTAGTAGAACAAGAAGAAGAAGAAAAAGAAGAAAAAGAAGAAGAAGAAGGAGATGAAGGAGAAGAAGGAGAAAATGGAGAAGAAGAAAGAGAAGAGGAAGAATAAGAAGAAGAAGAAGAAGAAAAAGAGGAAGAAGAAGAAGAAGATGATGATGATGATGACGATGATGATGATGAAGAAGTAGAAGAAGAAGAAGAAGAAGAAGAAGAAGAAGAAGAATTAGAAGGAGAAGAAAGGAAGATGGTGAGGAAGTAGAAGAAAATGAAGAAGAAGACGAAGAAGAAGAAGAAGAAGAAGAAGAAGAAGAAGAATATGAATAACAAGAACAAGAAGATGAAGAGGACGAAGAAAGAAGTAGAAGAAGAAAGAAAAGAAGAGAGGAAGAAGAAAAAGAAGAGAAAGAAGTAGAAGAGGAAAAAGAGAAAAAGAACAAGAAGAAGAAGAATACAAAAAACAAGAAGAATAAAAAGGAGTAGAAGATGAAGAAGAAGGAGAAGAAGTAGGAGAAAGAGAAGAAGAAAAGGAGAAGAAGAAGAAGAGGAATAAAAAGAGAAAAATTAAGAAGAAGAAGAGTTAGAAGAAGAAGAAGAAGGAGAGAAGAAGAGGAAGAAGGTAAAGATGAAGGAGAAGAGGAAGAAGAAGAAGAAGAAGAAGTAGAAGATGAAGAAGAAGAAGAAGAAGATGATGAAGGAGAAAACGAAGGAGAATAATAATAATAATAATAATAATAATAACAAAAATAATAATAATAATAATAATAATAATAAGAATAATAATAATAATACGAAGGAGGTGGAGTAGAAGAAGAAGGAGAAGAAGGAGGAGAAGAAGAAGAAGATAAAGAAAAAGAAGACGAAGAAGAAGAAGAAGTAGAAGAGGAGGAGGAAGAAGAAGAAGAAGTATAAGAAGTCGTAGAAGAAGAAGAAGAAAGAGAAGAACAAGGAGAAGGGGAAGAAGAAGAACAAAAAAAAGAAGAAGAAAAACTAGAAGTAGAAGAAGAAGAAGAAGAAGAAGACAAAGAAGGAAAAGAAGAAGGAGGACAAGAAGAAGAAAGAGAAGAAAGTTAAGAAGAAGGAGATGGAGAAGAAGAAGACGAAGAAGAAGAAGAAGAAGAGCAAGAAGAACAAGAGAAGATAACGAAGAGAAGAAGAAAAAGAAGAATAAGAAGAAGAAGAAGAAGGAGGAGGAGATGAAGAAGTGGAAGCGAAAGAAGAACTCGAAGAAGGAGAAGAAAAAGAAGACAAACCAGAAAAAGGAAAGAAGAAGGAGAAGTAGAAGAAGAAGAAGAAGAAGAAGAAGAAGAAGAAGAAGAAGAAGAAGAAGAAAAAGAAGAAGAAGAAGAAGTAGAAGAACTAGAAGAAAAAGAAGAAGAGAAGGAAGAAGACGAAGATGAAAAGATGAAGAAGAAGAGGACAAAGAAGAAGAAGAAGAAGAATAGGAAGAACATGAAGATGAAGAAGAAGAGGAAGAAGAAAAAGATTAAGAATATGAAGAAGAAGAAGTGAAAGAAGAAGGAGAACTTGAAAAAAAGAAGAAAAGATGAAAAAGAGGTAGACAAAGAAAAGGAATAAGAAGAGAAAAAATATGACTGAGACAAAAAGAAGAAGAGAGAGAGATTTAGAAGAAGAAGAAGATGAAGAAGAAGAGGAACAAGGTGAAGGAGAAGAAAAAGAAGAAGAAGAAGAAGAAGAAGAAGAAGAAGAAGAAGAAAAGGAAGACGTATAAGATGATGAAGAAGAAGAAGAAGAAGTAGAAGAAGAAGAGGAGGAGGAGGAAGAAGAAGAAGGAGAAGAAGGAGAAGAAGAAGAAGAAGAAGAAGATGAAGAAGAATATGTAGAAGAAGAAGAAGAAGAAGAAGAAGGAGAAGAAGAAAGAGAAGAAGTAGAAGAAGAAGAGCAAGAAGAACAAGAAGAAGAAAAGGACGAAGAAGAATAAGAATATGAGAATGAAGAAGAAGAAGAAGAAATAGTAGAAAGAGATGAAGAAGAAGCCAAAGAGGAACAAGAAGAAGGAGAAGAAGAAGAACACAAACAAGAAGAAGGAAAAGAAGAAGGAGGGGAAGAATAAGAAGAAGAAGAAGAAGAAGAAGAAGAAGAAGAAGAAGAGGAAGAAGAAGTTGAAGAAGAAGAAGGAGAAGAAGAAGACGATGAAAAAGAGAAAGAAGAAGAAGAAGAAGGAGAAGAAGGAGAAGAAGAAGAAGAAGAAGACGAGGAAGAAGAAGGCGACGACGAAGAAGAAGAAGAAGAAGATGCAAAAGAAGAAGAAGAAGAAAAAACAAACAAGGAGAAGAAGAAGAAGAAGGACAAGAAGTAGAAAAAAAGAAGAAAAAGAAGAAGGAGAAGAATAACAAGAACAAGAAGATGAAGAAGATGAAGAAGAAGTAGAAGAAGCAAAAGAAGAAGAAGAGGAAGAAGAAGAAGAGGATGAAGAAGAAGAAGAAAAAGACGAAGAAGAAGTAAGAGAAACAGAAGAAGAAAAAAGAAGAAGAAGAAAATGAAGAAAAGAAGAAGAAGAAGAAGAAGAAGAAGAAGATGGAGAAGGAGAGGAAGAAGATAAAAAAGACGAAGAAGCAGAAGAAGAAGAAGTAGAAGAAGAAGAAGAAGATGGAAGAGGAGGAGGAGGAGAATAAGAATAAGAAGGAGAAGAAGAAGAAGAAGAAGAAGAAGATGGAGAAGAAGACCAAAAGATAGAAGACAAAGAAGAGAAAGGGGAAGACATAGAAGGGGAAGATGTAAAGAAAAAGACGAAGAAGAAGAAGTTGATGATGAAGATGGAGAAGAAGAAGAAGAAAAGAAGAAGAAGAAGAAGAAGAAGAATAAAAAGAAGAAGAAGAACTAAAAGAAGTAGAAGAAGTAGAAGAAGAAGAAGGAGAAGGAGGAAAAGAAGAAGAAGTAAGTAGTAGAAGAAAAAGAAGAAGAAGAAGAAAAAGAAGAAGAACAACAAGAAGGAGAAGTAAAAGAATAAGAACAAGAAGGAGAAGAAGAAGACAAAGAAGTGGAGGTAGAAGAAGTAGAAGAATAGGAGGAAGAAGAAGAAGAAGGAGAAGTAGTTGAGGAAGATGAAGAAGAAGAAGAAGAAGAAGAAGAAGAAGAGGAAGAAGAAGAAGAAGAAGACCAAAGAAGAAAAAGGAGAACTAGAAGAATAAGAAGAAGAAGAAGAAGGAGAGAAGAAGACAAAGTAGTTGAAGAAAAAGAAGAAGAATAGGAGGAAGATGAAGAACAAGAAGAAATAGTAGAAGATGAAGTTGATGAAAAAGTAGAAAAAGATGATGATGATGATAAACAAGTCGAAGAGGAAGAAGAAGAAGAAGAAGAAGAAGACAAAGACGAAAAAGAAGAAGAAGAAAAAGACGAAGAAGTAGAAGGAGAATAAGAAGGAGAAGAAGAACAAGAAGGAGAAGAAGGAGAAAGAGAGGAACAAAAAGTTGAAGTAGGAGAAGATGATGGAAAAGAAGAAGAATAAGAAGTACAAGAAGAAGAATTAGAAGGGGAAGAACAAAAAGTTGAAGAAGAAGAAAAATAAGAAGAAGAAGATTAAGAAGGAAGAGGAAAAGAAGAAGTAGAAGAAAAAGTAGAAGAAGAAGAAAAAGAAGAAGAAGAAGTGGAAGAGGAAGACGAAGATGAGGAACATGAAGAAAAGGATGTCGAAGGAGAACAAGAAGAAGAAAAAGAAGGAGAAGAAGAAGATGTAGTAGAAGACAAAGAAGAAGGAGATAAGGAAGAAGAAAAAGTAGAAGAAGAAGTCGAAGAAGAAGACTTAGAAAAAGAAAAAGAAGAAGAAGAGGAAGAAGAAGAAGTAAAAGAAGGGTAAGTAGTTGAAGAAAAAGAAAAAGTGGAATGAGAAGAACATGAAGAAGGAGAAGTAAAAGAAAATGAAGAAGAAGAAGATGAAGAAGAAGAAGATGAAGGCAAATTAGAGGAGGAAGAAGAGGAAGATGACGATGAAGAAGGCAAAGAAGAAGAAGAAGAAGAGGAAGAAGAAGAAGAAGAAGACGAGGAGGAAGAAAAGAGGAAGAAGAAGAAGAAGAAGAGGAAGTCGAAGAACATGAAGAAGTAGTAGACAAAGAAGAAAACAAAGAAGGAGAAGGTGAAGAAGAAGACAAAGAAGAATAAAAAGAAGAAGTTTAAAAATAAAAAGAAGAAGTTTACAAATAAAAAGAAGAAGAAGAAGAAGTTGAAGAAGATGAAGAAAATAATAATAAGAATAATAAGAAGAAAAAGAAGAAGAAGAAAAAGAAGAAGAGGAAGAAGAAAAATGAGAAGAAGAAGAAGAACAAAAAGAAAAAGAAGTAGAAGACAAATAATAATAATAATAATAATAATAATAAGAAAAAGATGAAGATCAAGAAGAAGAAGCAAAGAAGAAGTGGAAGAAGAAGAAGAAAATGAAGAAGTAGAAGAAGAAGAAGAAGAAGAAGTAAAAGAATTAAAAGAAGAAGAAGAAGAAGAAAAAAAGAAAGAAAAAGAAAAAGGTAAAGAAGAAGAATAAGAAGAACAAGAAGGAGAAGAGGAAGACGAAGAAGTTGAAGAATAATTAGAAGAAGAAGAGTAGTAAGAAGACGAAGGAGGAGGAGAAGTAGATGAAGAAATTGTAGAATAAGAGGAGGAAGAAGAAGAAGATGATGATGAAGATGAAGATGAAGAAGAAGAAGAAGCAGAAGAAGAACAACGCGAAGAAGAAGAAGAAGAACAATAACAAGAAGAAGAAGGAGAAGAAGTAGGAGAAGAAGAAGAAGAAGAAGAAAAAGAAAGAGAAGGAGAAAGAGAAGAAGAAGAAGGAGAAGATGAAGAAGAAGATGAGGAAGAAGAACAAGAAGAACAAGAAGAACAAGAAGAAGAAGTAAAAAAAGGTGAAGAAGAAAAAGCAGGAGGAGAAGAAGAAGTGCAAGAAGAAGAAGGAGAAGGGGAAGAAGTAGAAGAATTAGAAGAAGAAGGAGAAGAAGAAGAAGTAGAAGATCAACAAGCAAGGGGCAAAGAAGAAGAAGAAGATGATGATGATGAAGGAGAAGTAGAAGAAGAAGAAGAAAAAGGAGACGAAGAAGCGGAAGAGGAAGATGAAGAAGAGGAAGCCAAAGGAGGACGAGAAGAAAAAGAAGAAGATGTAGTAGAAGACAAAGAAGAAGAAGAAGAAGAAGAAGAAGAACAAAAACAACAATAAGAAGAAGAAATTGAAGAAGAATAAGATAGAGAAGAAGATCACGATGAATAAGAAGAAGAAGACAAAGAGGAAGAAGAAGAGGAGAAGGAAGAAGAAGAAGAAGAAGGAAAAGAAGTTGAAGAAGAATAAGAATAAGAAGAAGAATGAGAAGAAGAAGAAGAGAAAGAGAACAAGTGTATGGTAAGGAAGATGAAGACGATGAAAAATAGGAATGAAAAGAAGAAGAAGAAGAAGATGAAGAAGATGAAGAAGAAGAACAAGAAGAAAATGAAGAAGAAGAAGAAGAAGGCAAAGAAGAAGAAGGAGAAGATGAAGATGAACAAGGCGAAGAAGAAGAAGAGGAAGTGAAAGAAGAATAAGAAGAAGAAAAAGAAGAACAAGAAGATGAAGAAGAATAAGAAGAAGAAAAAGAAGAAGAAGAAGAAAAAGAAGTCGAAGAAGAAGAAGAAGAAGAACATAAGGAAGGAGTAAAAGAAGAAGAATTCAAAGAAAAAGAAGAAGAAGAAGAAGAAGAAGATGAAGGAGAAAAATAAGAAGAAGGCGAAGATGAAGACAAAGAAAAAGAAAAGAACAAGAAGAAGACAAAGAAGAAGAAGAAGAAGAATTAGTAGAATAATAAGATGTAAAAGAAGCAGAAGAAGAAAAAGAAACTTAAGAAGTTGATGAAAAAGAAACAGAGGAATTAGAGGAAGAAGAAGAAGAAGTAGAAAAAGAAGGAGGAGGAGGAGAAGAAGAAGAAGAAGAAGAAGAAGAAGATGGAGAAGAAGAAGAAGAAGAAGACAAAGAAGAAAAAGAAGGCAAAGTAGAATATGAAGAAGAAGAAGGAAAAGAAGGAGAAGAAGGAGAAAGAAGAAGAAAAAGGATAAGAAGAAGAAGAAGAAAAAGAAGAAAAAGAATAAAAGGAAGAAGATGAAGAAGAAGAAAAAGATGGAGAAGAATAAGAATTACAAGAATAAGAATGAGAAGGGGAAGATGAAAAAGAAGAAGAAGAAGAAGAAGGAGAAGGAGAAAAAGATGAAGAATAAGATGATGAAAGAAGAAACAAAGATGATGAAGAAGAAGAAGAAGAAGAAGATAAGGAAGAAGAAAAGGAGGAAGAAGAGGAAGAAGAAGGAGAAAAAAGATGGAGAACAAGAAATAGGAAGAGAAGAAGAAGAGGATGAAGAAGAAGAATAAGAAGAAGAAGAAAAAGAAGTTGAAGACAAAGAAGAAGAAGAAGGTGAAGAAGAAGTAGAAGAAAAAGAAGGAAAAGTTCACAAAGAAGAAGAAGAAGAAGAAGAAGAAATAATAAAAGAAGAAGAAATAATAAAAGAAGAAGAAGAAGAAGTCTAAGAAGAAGAGGAAGAAGTGAAAGAAGAAGAAGAAGGAAAAGAAAAAAGAGAGGAAGAAGAAGGAAAAAAAAGGAGAACATGATGTTGCAGGAGAAGGAGAAGAATAAAAGAAGAAGAAAAAAAGGATGAAAAGAAGATGAAGAAAAAGAAGAAGAAGAAGAAGAAGGTGAAGAAGAAAAAGAGGAAGAAGATGAAGAAGAAGAAGACAAAGAAGAAGAAGAAGAAGACGAAAGCAAAGAAGAAGAAGAAGAAGAAGAAGAAGACAAAGAAGTAGAAGAAGAAGAAGAAGACGTAAAGGAAGAAAAAGAAGAAGAAGAAGAGGAAGAAGAAGTAGTAGTAGTAGAAGAAGAAAAAGAAGAAAAAGAAGGAGAAGAAGAAGAAGAAGAAGAAGAAGGAGAAGAAGAAGAAGAAAAAGAATAAGAAGAAGAAGAAGAAGAAGAAAAACAAGAAGAAGAGCACGAAGAAGAAGAAGATCAAGAAGAATAGGAAGACAAAAAAAATAATAAGAAGAAGAAGAACAAGAAAAAAAGAAGAACAGGAAGAAGAAGATGAAGAAGAATAAGAAGACGAATAAGAAGAACAAGATCACGAAGAAGAAGAAAAAGAAGTAGAAGATGAAGAAGGCAAACAAAAAGAAGTAGAAGTAGAAGAAGATGAAAAAGAAGAAGAATAAGAAGGCAAAGAAGAAGGAGAAGAGGAAGAAGAAGAAGAAGAAGAAGAAGAAGAAGAAGTAGTAGAAGAAGTATAAGAATAAGCAGTAGAAGAAGGAGAAGAAGGAGAAGAAGAAGAAGTGAATGAAAAGAAGAAGAAGAATAGGAAGGAGAAGAAGAAGTAAAAGAAGGAAATGAACAAGTAGAATAAGAAGAAGGAGAAGAAGTTGAAGGATAAAGAAAAAGAAGGAGAAGAAGAAGGATAAGATCTAGAATAATAATAATAATAATAAGAAGTCGTAGACGAAGAAGAAGACTACTAAGAAGAAGAAGAAGAAGAAGAAGAAGAAAGCAAAGAAGTAGAAGAGAAGGATGTAAAATAAAGAGAAAGAGAGGAAGAAGAAGAAAAAGAAGACAACGAAGAAGAAGATGAAGAAGAAGAAGAAGAAGAAGAAGAAAAACAACAAGAAGAAGAAAAAGAAGAAGAAGAAGAAAAAGATGAAGAAGAAGAACAAAAATTTTAAGAAGAAGAAGAATATTCCAAGAAGAGGAAGATAGAGAAGAAGAGGATGAAGAAGAGAAAGAAGTGGTAGAACAAGAAGAAGAAAACAAAAAAGACAAAGAAGAAGAAGAGGAGGAGGAAGAAGAATGAAAAGAAGAAAAAGAAGAAGAATAATAAGAAGAAAAAGAAGAAGAGGAAGAAGAAGAGGAAGAAGAAATATGGGAAGAAGAAGAAGAACAAAAAGAAAAAGAAGTAGAAGATGAATAATAATAATAGTAATAATAATAAGAAAATGAAGAAGATGAAGAAGAAGAATCAAAGAAGAAGAAGAGAAAGAAGAAGAAGAAGATGAAGAAGTAGAAGAAGAAGAAGAAGAAGTAAAAGAATTAAAAGAAGGAGAAGAAGTAGTAGTAGTAGAAGAAGAAGAAGAAAAGGAAGAAAAAGAAAAAGGTGAAGAAGAAAAATAAGAAGGAGAAGTGGAAGATGAAGAAGTTGAGGAAGAATTAGAAGAAGAAGAATAGTAAGAAGGCGAAGAAGGAAGAGAAGTTGATGAAGAAATTGAAGATAAAAGGAAGAAGAAGATGATGATGATGATGAAGAAAAAGATGAAGAAGAAGAAGAAGCAAAAGAAGAAGAACAACGCGAAGAAGAAGAAGAACAATAACAAGAAGAAGATGAAGGAGGTGAAGTAGGAGAAGAAGAAGAAGAAGAAGAAAAAGAAAGAGAAGGAGAAAGAGAAGAAGAAGAAGGAGAAGATGAAGAAGAAGATGAGGAAGAAGAAGAAGAAGTAGATGTAAAACAAGGTGAAGAAGAAAAAGAAGGAGGAGAAGAAGGAGTATAAGAAGAAGAAGGAGAAGGGGAAGAAGTAGAAGATTTAGAAGAAGAAGGAGAAGAAGAAGAAGAAGAAGATCAACAAGGAAGGGGCAAAGAAGAAGAAGAAGAAGATGATGATGATGAAGAAGAAGTAGAAGTAGAAGAAGAAGAAGGAGATGAAGAAGTGGAAGAGGAAGATGAAGAAGAGGAAGCCAAAGGAGGACGAGAAGAAGAAGAAGAAGAAGAAGATGTAGTCGAAGACAAGGAAGAAGAAAAAGAAGAAGAATAAGAACAAGAACAAGAAGAAAAACAAAAACAAGAAGAAGAAACTAAAGAAGAAGAAGACAGAGAAGAAGATAATGATGAACAAGAAGAAGAAGTCAA
This sequence comes from Vanilla planifolia, assembly GCA_023846275.1. Classification (NCBI taxonomy): domain Eukaryota; kingdom Viridiplantae; phylum Streptophyta; class Magnoliopsida; order Asparagales; family Orchidaceae; genus Vanilla; species Vanilla planifolia. Next base: position 27,970 of record JAIUJO010000597.1, read on the forward strand.
AGAAGAAGAAGAAGGAAGAGAAGTAGAAGAAGAAGAAGAAGAAGAAGAAGAGAAGAAGAAGTGTATGGTAAGGAAGATGAAGACAAAGAAAAAGAGGAATGAAAAGAAGAAGAAAAAGAAGGAAATGAAGAAGAAGATACAAAAGATGAAGAAGAAGAAGAAGAAGAAGAAGGAGAAGAAAATAAAGAAGAAGAAAAAGAAGAAGAAGATGAAGATGAACAAGACGAAGAAGAAGAAGAAGAAGAAGATGATGAAGAAGAATAAGAAGAAGAAGAAGAAGAAGTCGAAGAAGAAGAAGAAGAACACGAGGAAGGAGTAGAAGAAGAAGAAGTCAAAGAAAAAGAGAAGAAGAAGATGAAGAAGAAAAACAAGAAGAAGAAGGCAAAAATGAAGACAAAGAAAAAGAAAAAAACAAGAAGAAGACAAAGAAGAAGAAGAAGAAGGAGAAGAAGAAGAATTAGAAGAATAATAAGATGTAAAAGAAGAAGTAGAAGAAAAAGAAAGTTAAGAAGTTGATGAAAAAGAAACAAAGGAATGAGAAGAAGAAGAAGAAGAAGAAGAAGTAGAAAAAGAAGAAGAAGGAGGAGGAGAAGAAGAATAATAAGAACAAGAAGATGAAAAAGATGGAGAAGAAGAAGAAGAAGAAGAAGAAGAAGAAAAAGTTGAGGACGAAGTAGAATATGAAGAAGAAGAAGAAGATGAAGAAGGAGAAGGAGAAAGAAGAAGAAAAAGGAGGAGAAGGAGAAAGAAGAAGAAAAAGGAGAACAAGAAGAAGAAGAAGGAAAAGAAGAAAAAGAAGAAGATGAAGAAGAAGAAGAAAAAGATGGAGAAGAATAAGAATTAAGAATGAGAAGGGGAAGAAGAAGAAGGAGAAGGAGAAAAAGATGAAGAAGAAGATGATGAAAGAAGAGACAAAGAAGAAGAAGAAGCAGAACAAGAACAAGATGAGGAAGAAGAAGACGAAGAAGTGCAAGAGGAAGAAAATGAAGAGGAAGAAGAAGAGAAAGAAGAAGAAGAATAAGGAGAAAATGAATATGAAGAAGAAGAAGAAAAAGAAGAATAATAAGAAGAAGTACAAGAACAAGAAGTAGAAGAAGGGGAAGGAAGAAAAGAAGAAGATGAATGAGAAGAAGAAGTAGAAGAAGGAGATGAACAAGTAGAATAAGAAGAAGGAGAAGAAGAATTATAAGAACTAGAAGAAATAGAGGAAAAACAAGACATAGACGAAGAAGAATACAACTAAGAAGAAGAAGTTGAAGACAAGGAAGTAGAAGAAGAAGATGTGAACGAAGGAGAAGAAGAAGAAGAAGAAGAAGAAGAAGATGAAGAAGAAGAAAAAGAAGACAACAAAGAAGAGGATGAAGAAGAAGAAGAAGGAGAAAAAAAAGAAGTAGAAGAAGAAGAACAAAAAGAAGAAACCAAGAAGAAGAAGAAGTAGAAAAAGTAATAGAAGAAGAAAAAGAATAAGAAGAAGAGGCAAAGAAGAGGAAGATAGAAGAGGATGAAGAAGAGGAAGAAGAGGTAGAAGAAGAAGAAGAATAAGAAAAAGACAAAGAAGAAGACGAATAGGAAGAAGAAGAAGAAGAAGAAGAAGAAGATTGTGAAGAAGAAGAAGAAGTAGTCATAGAAGAAGAAGAACAAAACGAAGGAAAGGAAGGAGAAGAGGGAGATGGAGAGGAAGTAGAAGAAAAGAAGATGATGAAGAAGAGGAAGAAGATGAAGAAGATGATGAAGAAGAACAGGATGAAAAAGAAGAAGAAGAAGAATAAGAAGAAGAAGAAGAAAAAAATGAAGAAGAAGTAGATGAAGAAGATGAACAGAAAGAAAAAGGAGAAGAAGAGGTAGAAGAAGAGTAAGAAGCCAAAGAAGAAGAAGAAGAAGAAGAAGAAGAAGAAGAAGACAAAGAAGAAGAAGAAGAAGAAGGAGAAGAAAAAACAGATAATATAGAAGACAAAGAAGAAGAAGAAGAAGAAGAAGAAGAAGAACTATAGAAGAAGAACAAGAAGGAGAAGGAGAAGAAGGATAAGAGGA
>JAIUJO010000597.1:35000-40000 GCA_023846275.1 Vanilla planifolia
GTGCAAGATTAAAGATTGAAGAAGAAGAAGAAGAAGAAAAAGAAGAAGTAGAATAAAAGAACGAAGAAGAAAAGAAGAAGAAGAAGGTGATTATGATGAAGAACAAGAAGAAGAGGAAAATGAAGAAGAAGAAGAAGAAATAGAAGAAGAAGAAGAAGAAGAAGAATAAGAAGAAGAAGAAGAAATAGAAGGAGAGGATGGAGAAGAAGAAGAAGAAGAAGAAAAATAAGAAAAAGAAGATAAAGAAAAAGAAGAAGAAGAATTTAAAGAAGTAGAGGGGAAAGGAGGAGGAGGAGGAAAAGAAGAAGAAGAAGAAAAAGATGTAGAAGAAGAAGAAGAAGAAGAAAATGAAAAGGGAAAAGTAGAAGAATAAGAAGAAGAAGAAGGAGAACAGGAAGACCAAGAAGTTGAAGGAAAATTAAAAGAAGAAAAACAAGAAGACGAAGGAGAAGAAGATGATGTTGATGAGGAAAATGAAGAAGAAAAAGAAGAAGAAAAAGAAGGAGAAGTAAAAGAATAAGAAGAAGAAGGAGAAGGAGAAGAAGAAGACGAACAAGTTGAAGAAGAAGATGTAGAAGAGTAGGAAGAAGATGAGGAAGAAGAAGTTGAGGAAGATGTTGAAGAAGAAGGGGAAGAAGAAGAAGAAGAAGAGGAAGAAGAAGAAAAATAAAAGGAAGAAGAAGAAGAAGAAAAAGAAGATAATGACGAAGAAGAAGAAAAAGAAGAAGAAGAAGAAGATAAAGTAAAAGAAGAAGAAGAAAATAAAGTAAAAGAAGAAGAAGAAGAAGAAGAAGAAGAAGGAGAAGAAGAAAAAGAAGGAGATGAAGGAGAAAGGGAAGAAGAAAAAGTTGATGAAGAAGAAGATGAAGGAAAATGAGAAAAAAAAGTAGAAGAAGATGAAAAAGAAGGAGAAGAATAAGAAGTACAAGAAGAAGAATTAGAAAGGGAAGAAGAAGAGGAAGTACAAGAAGAAGAAGAAGAAAAAGAAGAAGAAGATGAAGAAGAAAGAGGCAAAGAAGTAGAAGAAGAAGAAGAAGGAGAAGAAGAAGAAGAAGAAGAAGGAGAAGAAGAAGAAGAAGAAGCAGATGAAGAAGTTGAAGAAGAAGAAGAAGAAGAAGAAGAAGGAGAAGAAGAAGAAGAGGAAGAAGAAGGAGAAGAAGAAGAAGCAGAAGAAGAAGAAGAAGATGAAGAATAATAATAATAATAATATTAATAATAAGAAGAAGGGGAAGAAGTAGGAGAAAAAGAAGAAGAGATGAAGTACAAGAAGACGAAGAAGAGGAATGAGATGAGAAAACATAAGAAGAAGTAGAAGAAGAAGAAGAAGAAGAGAAAGAAGAGTTAGAAGAAGAAGAATGATAAGAATTATAAGAAGAAGAAAAAGAAGAAGTAGAAGACGATGATGATGAAGAAGAAGAAGAAGAAAAAGAAGGAGAAGAAGGAAAAGAAGAAGAAGAAGAAGAAGAAGAAGAAGATGATGAGGAAGAAGAAGAAGAAGAAAAATAATAATAATAATAAGAAGATGAAGAAGAAGGGGGAGGAGGAGGTGGTGAAGAAGAAGAAGAAGGAGGAGGACAAGAAGAAGAGGAAGACAAATAAGAAGAAGAAGAAGACGAAGAAGATGAAGAAGAAGTAGAAGAGGAGGAAGAAGAAGAAGACTAAAAAGTAGAAGAAGATGAAAAAGAAAGAGATGAAGGAGGAGAAGAAGAATGAGAAGTAGGAAAAGAAGAAGAAGAAGAAGAAGAAGAAGAACGGGAAAAAGAAGAAGAAGAAGAAGAAGAAGAAGAAGAAGACAAAGAAGGAAAAGAAGATGAAAAAGAAGAAGAAGAAGAAGAATAAGTGCAAGAAGAAGAAAATGAAGCAGAAGAATAAGAATATGAAGAAGAAGAAGAAGAAGAATAAGGAGACGAAGAAGAAAAGCCAAAGAACAACAGAAGAAGGAGAAGGAGAAGAAGACAAACAAAAGGAAGGAAAAGAAGAAGGAGAAGAAGAATAACAAAAACTAAAAGAAGCAGAAGAAGAAGTAAAAGAAGAAGAAGTTGAAGTGGATGAAGACGAAGAAGAAGAAGAGGAAGATGAAGAAAAAGAATAAGAAGAAGATGAAAAAGGCGAAGAAGACGAACTAGAAGAAGGAGAAGAAGAAGAAGAAGAAGGAGAAGGAGAAGAAGAAGATGATAATGAAGAAGAAGAAGAAGAAGAAGACAATGAAGAAGAAGATGATGATGAAGAAGAAGAATAAGAAGCAAAAGAAGGAGAAGGAAAAGAAGAAGATGAAGAAGGAGAAGAAGCAGAAGAAGAAGAAGAAGAAGAAGACGAAGAAGAAGAAGGCAAACAAGAAGAAGAATAAGACAATGAAGAAGAAGATGAAGAAGAGATAGAACAAGAGGAAGAAGAATAAGAAGACGAAGAAGAAGAAGAAGAAGAAGAAGATGATGATGATGAAGAAGAAGAAGAAGAAGAAAAAGAAGGGGAAGAAAAAAAAGAAGACGTAGAAGAAGAAGAAGAAGAGGAAAAAAGAAGAATAAAAAGGATTAGAGGACGAGGAAGAACACGAAGAAGTAGGGGAAGAAGAAAACATGAAGAAGAATAAGATGAAGAAGTAGAAGACAAAGAAGAAGGTGAAGATGAAGAAGAAGAAGACAATGAAGAAGAAGTAGAAGAAGAGAAAGTAAAATATGAACATGATGAAGAAGAAGAAGATGAAGAAGAAAAAAAAAGTAGTAGTAGTAGTAGTAGAAGAAGAAGAAGAAGAGGAAGAAGAAGAAAAAGAAGAAGAAGAAGAAGAAGAAGACGAAGAAGAAGAAGGAGAAGAAGGAGAAAATGGAGAAGAACAAGGAGAAGAAGAAGAAGAAGAAGGAGAAGAAGAGGAAGAAGAAGAAGATGATAATGATGATGAAGAAGAGGTAGAAGAAGGAGAAGATGATGATGAAGAAAGAGAAGAAGAAGAAGAAGAAGAAGAAGAGAAAGAAGAAGAAGAAGACAAAGAAGAAGAAGAAGATGATGAAGAAGAAGAGGAAGAAGAAGAAGAAGAAGAAGAAGAAGTAGAAGAAGATTTTGAAGTGGGATAAGGAGAAGAAGAAGTAGAAGAAGAAGATGTTGAAGTTGAAGAAGAAGAAGAAGATGAAGGAGAAGAAGAAGAAGATGATGATGAAGAATAATAAGAAGAAGAAGAAGAGGAAGAAGAAGAAGAAGAAGGAGGAGGAGTGCTTATTTCAGCAAAACTGCCTATCACAAGGCAAGCATTTAAGCTATCTTGGTGTGCCTATTTCAGCAAAACTGCTTATCAAAGATAAATTCAATTTCATTATACAAAAGTTGGAACAACAAATTGCTAAATGGCATGCCAGGTCGCTGTCTATGGCGGGCAGGGTGATCATGATTAATGCTGTGCTTGCTACCATTCCCAACCATGTCCTTAGCCACTGTGTGATTCCTAAAGGTGCCTATAGATGCTGTCGAAAGAATAATTAGGCATTTTCTTTGGTGCGGTGCCAACAACACCAATTCAATTCACTATGTCAATTAGGTTACAGTCACTCTCCCTAAGGAGTTGGGGGTCTCGAGATTCATGATTTGGGCACATGGCAACGTGTTTTGCAGTTTAAGCAGTGCAAAAGATTTCTTATGTGTGAAGACTGCTTATGGGTTAATATTATGCACAGTAAGTATCCAGATATGCATGCTTTCCATAGAACTCCACACGGTGCATCCCAAGCCTACAGACTTACCATGAGTGCTATGTCACATGCTTTGTCCTGCTTTGTTTGGAGACTCGGGGATGGGATGTCTCCCTTATTCTTGGAGGATAATTTGTTGGGGTTTCTTCCTATCAGGTATTGGCCTACTTTTATCAATATGGATGTGGCCAGGCCAATTTTCGTGGGGGAATGCTTCATTGATGATGGGGGCTGGGATGAGATCACAGTCTGCACCTGGGCTAGTGATGCACTAGATGACTGAGTGATGCATGTGCCATGGAATCATAAGCACAACAAAGATATTCTACTGCAATCACATACTGAATCCATGAAAATTAACAATGGGAAGCTTTACATGTGCTTGAAGAGTGATGTTGATAAGGGGGATATCATCATGTCAAAGAACATTGTTACTCAATTCAAGTGGATTTGGCGGCTGAAGGTGGCACTTAAAATTCGCATGTTTATCGGGAGCTTGGCTCACAATACTTTGCCAACGGAGGATTGGCTCGGGTGCAGGGGCTCACTGCATGTCGCAACTTCTTCTAGGGTTGCCCCACCATCAAAACCTTGCACCATATCTTCTGGGATTGCCCACACGTGCAGGAGATTTGAGGCACGCGGGCAATGCACGCTACTGTCGATGCGCTTTCCCATTCCACTTGTGTGCACGGCTAGGTGGATTTTGTTCAATGCTTCCTTAGCTACGCGGCAGTTTCTGGGCTGCGGCAACGTGATGATATGATGCATGCCTTGACTATTGCTACTGTGCTCCATAGTATTTGGGTGAGCAGCAATGCAAGGAAACACAATAAGCAGGTGCTACAAGAACTATTTTGATTCACAACATCCAAGTTTGGCCACCTCAACAGTGAGGATGCAATATAATGTGTATCCAACTTTGCCCAATGGGAACCTTTACAGCTCCTCAGAGCTGTGTGTTGCCTTGCCTTGGGTTCCCCCTCCCATCGAATGGATAAAAATTAACTGCAACACTGTTGTTGGGGATGACATTGTTGGAATTAGCTTTATCATAAGAGGTCATTGGGTAGGCCCCTTCTTGTAGTGGGCAAAAGATTCTTTTCTCATTCCTATGGGGCTATGCAGGTACAAGCTATTCTGGAGGCCCTTGATGCGTTGAGGCATACTTTCTCTAAACTCCATGCTGTGGTGGTCCAAACATATTATTTGTTAGTATTGAAAGAAGTGCACAACTTGCTTGAACAGTCACAGATGGGGGTTTTTTTCTCTTCTACTATTAAGCATGCTAGGAGCTTCAGCGTGCTGCGCATTGAGCATGAG
>JAIUJO010000597.1:47500-55000 GCA_023846275.1 Vanilla planifolia
GAAGAAGAGGAAGAAAAAGAAGAACAAACAGAAGAAGAAGAAGAAGAAGAAGTAGAAAAAGATTAAGAAGAAGAACAACAAGAAAAAGAAGAAGTTGAAGTAAAAGAAGAAGAAGAAGAAGAAAATGAAGAAGAAGAAGAAAATGAAGAAGAAGAAGAAAAAAAAGAAGAAGAAGAAAAAAAGTAGAAGTAGAAAAATTGGTAGAAGAAGAAGGAGAAGAAGAAAAATAAGAACAAGAAGTAGAAGTAGAAGAAGAAGAACAAGAAGGAGAAGAAGACGAAAAAGAAGAAAAAGAAAAGGTGGAAGAAGAGGCAGAAGAAGAAGAAGAAGAAGATGATGATGAAGAAGAAGATGACGAATAAAGAGAAGATGGAGTAGGAGGAGGAGGAGAAGAAGAAGAAGAAGAAGAAGAAAAAGAAGTAGTAGTAGAAGAAGAAGAAGTAGAAGAAGTAGAAAAATAGATAAATTAAGAAGAAGAAGAAGAAAAATAAGAAGAAGAAGAAGAAGAAGAAGAAGAAGAAGAAGAACAAAGAAGGAGGAGAAGATAAAAAAGAAGAAGAAGAACAGGAAGAAGAAGCAGAAGAAAAAGAAGAAGATGAAGAAGAAGATGAAGAATAAAGAGAAGAAGGAGGAGAAGGAGGAGAAGAAGAAGAAGTAGTAGAAAAAGAAGAAGAAGAAGAAGTGGAAGAAGAAGAAGAAGTAGTAGAAAAGGAAGAACAAGAAAAAAAGAAGAAGGAGCAACAGCAGAAGAAGAAGAAGAAGAAGAAGAAGAAGAAGAAGAAGAAGTGGAAAAGAAGAAGAAGAAGAAGAAGAAGAAGAAGAAGAAGAAGAAGAAGAAGAAGAAGAAGAAGAATAAGAAGAAGAATAAGAATAAGAAGAAGAAGAAGATGAAGAAGAAGAAGAAGAGAAGGAGGAGAAGTAAGAAGAAAAGGAAGTAGAAAATGAGGATGAAGAACAAGAAGAAGAAGAAGAGGAAGAAGAAAAAGAAGGTCAAGAAGGAGAAGTAGAAGGAGGAGAAAAAGAAGAAGTGGAAAAAGAAGAAGAACAAAAAGAAGAAAAAGAAAATGTTGAAGTAGAAGATGCAGAAGAAGAAGAAGAAAAAGAAGAACAAGCAGAGGAAGAAGAAGAATTAGAAAAAGAGGAGGAAGAAGAAGAACGAGAAAATGTAGAAGTTGAAGTAAAATAAGTTGAAGAGGAAGAAGCAGAAAAAGAAGTAGAGGAGGAAGAAGAAGAAAAAAAAGAAGAAGAAAAAGAAGAAGTTGAAGAAGAAGAAGAAGATGAAGAAGAAGAAGAAGAAGAAGAAGAAGAAGTAGTAGAAGAAGTGGAAGAAGAAAATGAAGAAGAAGAAGAAGAAGAAGAACATTTAGAAGATTATGATGAAGAAGTCGAGAAACAAGAAGAAGAAGAAGAAGAAGAAGAAGAAGAAGAAGAAGAAAAAGAAGAAGAAGAAGAAGATAAAAAATAGAAAGAAGAAGAAGAAGATGAAGAAAAGAAGAAGTTGAAGTAGTAGTAGTAGAAGAAGAAGAAGAAGAAGAAGAAGGACATGAAGAAGATTATGATGAAGTCGAGAAAGAAGAAGAAGAAGAAGAAGAAGAAAAAGAAGAAGAAGAAGAAGAAGAAGAAGAAGATAAAGAATAGAAAGAAGAAGAAGAAGATGAAGGAAAGAAGTAGAAGATGAAGAAGTAGTAGTAATAGAAGGAGAAGAAGAAGAAGTAGAAGAAGTAGAAGAAGAAGAAAAACAAGTAGTAGAAGAAGAAGTAGAAGTAGAAGAATTAGAAGTAGAAGAAGAAGAAATAGAAGAAGAAGTAGAAGAAGTTGATGAAGAAGAAGAAGAAGAATAAAAAGAAGAGGAAGAAGTCCAAGAAGAAGAAGAAGAAGAAAAACAAGAAGAAGTAGAAGAAAAAGAACATGAAGTAGAAGAAGAAGAAGGAAAAGAAGACAAAGAAGAACAAGTTGAAGAAGTAGAAGAAAAAAAAGTAGGAGAAGAAGAAGAGGAGGAAGAAGAAGAACAAAACAAAGAAGAAGAAGAAGAAGAAGATGAAGAAATAAAAACCAAAAGATGAAGAAGAAGAAATAGAAGAAGAAGAAGAAAGAAGAACAAGAAGTTGTAGAAGAAGAAGTAGAAGAAGAAGAAGAAGAAGTAGATGAAGAAGAATAAGAAGAAGTAGAAGAAGAAGAACAAGAAGAACAAGAAGATCAAGGAAAGAAGAAAAAGAAGAAGAAGAAGAAGAAGAAGAAGAAGAAGAAAAAGAAGAAAAAGAAGAAGAACAAGTAGAAGAAGAGGAAGAAGAAGTAGAAGTAGATAAAGAAGAAGAAGAAGAAAAAGAAGTAAAAGCAAAAGTTGAAGTAGAAGTAGAAGAACAAGAAAAAAAGAAGAATAAGAGGAAGAAGATGATGATGATGTTGATGAAGAAGAAGAAGATGACCAAGAATAAAAGGAAGAAGGAGTGGAAGAAGAAGAAGAGGAAGAAAAGAGGAAGATGAAGAAGAAGTAGAAGAAGAAGAAGAAGTAGAAGAAGAAGAAAAAGAAGAAGAAGAAGAAGAATTAGAAGTAGTCGAAGAAGAAGAAGAAGACGAAAAAGTAGAAGAAGAAGAATAAGAATAAGAAGAAGAAGAAGAAGAAGAAGAAGAAGAAGAAGAAGAAGAAGAAAAAGAAAAAAAAGGAAGAAGTGGAAAAAGAAGAAGAAGAAAAAGAAGAAGAAAAAGAAGAAGAAGAAGAAGAAGAAAAAGTGGAAAAAGAAGAAGTAGAAGAAGAAAATGAATAAAAAGTAAAAGTTGAAGTAGAAGAAGAAGAAGAAGAAGAAGAGGAAGAAAAGAAGAACATGTAGAAGAAGAAGAAGAAATAGAAGTAGAAAAAGTGGAAGAAGGAGAAGAACGAGAAAAAGCAGAAGTTGAAGCAAAAGAAGAAGATGAAGAAAAGAAAGACAGAAAAAAAGTAGTTCTAGTAGAAGAAGAAGAAAAAGAAGAAGAAAAAGATGAAGAACAAGAAGAAGAACAAGAAGATTATGATTAACAAGTCAAAAAATTAGAAGAAGAAGAAGAAGAAGAAGAAGATGAAGATGAAGAAGAAGAAGAAGAAGAAGAAGAAGAAGATAAAGTACGCAAATAAGTAGTAGAAGAAAAAGAAGAAGATGAAGAATTAGAAGAAGAAGAAGAGAAGAAGAAGAACAAGAAGATGATGATGAAGAAGAAGTAGTAGTAGTAGAGAAAAAGAAGAAGTAAAAGTTGAAGAAGAAGAAGAAGAAGAAGAAAAAGAAAATAAAGAAGAAGTAGAAGAACAAGAAGAAGCAAAAGAAGTCTTACAAGAAGAAGAAGAAGAAGAGGCCAAAGAAGAAGAACAAGAACAAGAAGAAGACGAAAGATGAAGTAGTAGTAATAGAATTAGTAGTAGAAGAAGAAGAAGAAGAAGAAGAAGTAAAAGTAAAAGAAGAAGAGGAAGAGGAGGAAAAAGAAGAAGAAGAAAAAGATGGAGAAGAAGAAGAAGAAGAATAAGAAAGAAGAAGAAGTAGAAGAAGAAGAAGAAGTTGGAGAAGAAAAAATAGAAGAAGAAGAAGAAAAAGAGCTATAAGAAGAAGAAGAAGAAGAAGAAGAAGAAGAATACCAAGAAAGAAGAAGAAGTGGAAAAATATGAAGTAATAGAAGAAGAAGAAGTAGAAGAAAATGATGATGATGAAGAAGAAGAAGTAGAAGAAGAAGAAGAGGAAGAAGAAGAAGAAAAAGAAGAAGAAGAAGAAGAACATATAGAAGAAGAAGAAGAAGAAGAAGAAGAGGAAGTAGAAAAAGATGTAGAAGAAGAAAAAGAAGTTGAAGAAGAAAAAGTGGAAGAAAGAAGTAAAAAAAGTAGTAGTAGTAGTAATAGAAGAAGAAGAAGAACTAAAAAAAGAAAGATGAAGATGAAGAAGAAGTAGAAGAAGAAGAAGAAGAAGAAGAAGAAGAAGAAAGAAGAAGTAGAAAAAGAAGAGATAGTAGAATAAGTAAAAGAAGTAGGAGAAGAAGAAGATGAAGAAGAAGAAGAAAAAGTAGAAGAAGAAGAAGAAGAAGAAGATAAAAAACACAAAGAAGTAGAAGAAGAAAAAGAAAAAGAAGAAGGTGAAGAATTAGAAGAAGAAGAAGAAATGAAGAATAAGAAGAAGAAGAATAAGAAGAAGAAGAATAAGAAGAAGAAGAATAAGAAGAAGAAGATGAAGAAGAAACAGTAGTAGTAGAGGAAAAAGAAGAAGTAGAAGTTGAAGAAGAAGTAGAATAAGAAGAAGAAGAGAAGAAGAAGAAGGAGAAGAAGAAGAAGAAGAAGAAGAAGATGATGAAGACAAAGAAGATGAAGATGAAGTAGAAAAAGAAAGATGAAAATGAAGAAGAAGAAGTAGAACAAGAAGAATTAGAAGAAGAATGAAGTAGTAAAAGAAGAGGTAGTAGAAGAAGTAGAAGTAGTAGAAGAAGAAGAAGACGAAGAAGAAGAAGAAAAAGTAGTAGAAGAAGAACAAGAAGAAGAAGAAGAAGAACAATTAGAAGATGATAAAGATGAAGAAGTAGAAAAAGTAGTAGAACAAGAACAAGGCGAAGAAGAAGAAGAAGCAGAAGACGCAGATGTTGAAGAAGAAAACAATGAAGGAGATCAAGAAGAAAAAGAAGATGAAGAAGTAAAAGCAGTAGAAGAAGAAGAAGTTGAAAAAAGGAAGAAGAAATAGAAGAAGAAGAAGAAGAAGAAGAAAGATAAAGAAGATGAAGAATAAAAAAAGGAATAATAATAATAATAATAATAATAAGTAAAAGTAAAATTAGAAGAGGAAGAAGAAGAAAAAGAAGAAGCAGAAAAAGATGATGAACAAAAATAAGAAGAAGAAGAAGAATAAGAAGAAAGAACAAGAAGAAGATGAAGAAGAAGTAGAAGAAGAAAAAGAAGTTAGAGAAGAGAAAGTAGAAGAAGAAAAAGAACTATAAGAAGAAGAAGAAGAAGAAGAAGAAAAAGAAACTTGAAGATTCAAAAAGAGGTAGAAGAAGAAGAGGAAGAAAGATGAAGAAGTAGAAAAGTAGAAGTAATAGAAGAAGATGAAGAAGCAGTAGAAGAAGATGAAGAAGAAGAAGGAGAAGAAGAAGAAGAGAAGAATAAGAAGAAGATGATGATGAAGAAGAAGTAGTAGTAGTAAAGAAAAAAGAAGAAGTAGAAGTTGAAGAAGAAGAAGAAGAAGAAGAAGCAAAAGAAGTCTTAAAAGAAGAAGAACAAGAACAAGAAGAAGAAGAAAGATGAAGTAGTAGTAATAGAATTAGTAGTAGAAGAAGAAGAAGAAGTAGAAGAAGAAGAAGAAGAAGAAGATGAAGAAGAAGAAGAAGAAGAAGTAAAAGTAAAAGAAGAAGAGGAAGAGGAGGAAAAAGAAGAAGAAGAAAAGGATGGAGAAGAAGAAGAAGAAGAATAAGAAAGAAGAAGAAGAAGAAGTAGAAGAAGAAGAAGAAGTTGGAGAAGAAAAAGTAGAAGAAGAAGAAGAAAAAGAGCTATAAGAAGAAGAAGAAGAAGAAGAATACCAAGAAAGAAGAAGAAGTGGAAAAATATGAAGTAATAGAAGAAGAAGAAGCAGAAGAAAATGATGATGAAGAAGAAGAAGAAGTAGAAGAAGAAGAAGAGGAAGAAGAAAAAGAAAAAGAAGAAGAAGAAGGAGGAGAAGAAGAAGAACAAATAGAAGATGAAGAAGAAGAAGAAGAGGAAGTAGAAAAAGATGTAGAAGAAGAAAAAGAAGTTGAAGAAGAAAAAGTAGAAGAAAGAAGTAAAAAAAGTAGTAGTAGTAGTAATAGAAGAAGAAGAAGAACTAAAAAAAGAAAGATGATGATGAAAAAGAAGTAGAACAAGAAGAAGTAGAAGAATAAGAAGAAGAAGAAGAAGAAAGAAGAAGTAGAAAAAGAAGAGGTAGTAGAAGTAGAAGAAGTAGGAGAAGAAGAAGATGAAGAAGAAGAAGAAAAAGTAGAAGAAGAAGAAGAAGAAGATAAAAAACACAAAGAAGTAGAAGAAGAAAAGGAAAAAGATGAAGGTGAAGAATTAGAAGAAGAAGAAGAAGAAGAAGAAGAAGAATAAGAAGAAGAAGATGAAGAAGAAGCAGTAGTAGTAGAGGAAAAAGAAGAAGTAGAAGTTGAAGAAGAAGAAGAAGAAGAAGAAGGAGAAGAAGAAGAAGAAGAAGAAGAAGAAGAAGAAGACAAAGAAGATGAAGATGAAGTAGAAAAAGAAAGATGAAGATGAAGAAGAAGTAGAACAAGAAGAATTAGAAAAAGAAGAAGAATAAGAATGAAGAAGTAGAAAAAGAAGAGGTAGTAGAAGAAGTAGAAGAAGTAGAAGAAGAAGAAGACGAAGAAGAAGAAGAAAAAGTAGTAGAAGAAGAACAAGGAGAAGAAGAAGAAGAACAATTAGAAGATGATAAAGATGAAGAAGTAGAAAAAGTAGTAGAACAAGAACAAGACGAAGAAGAAGAAGAAGAAGAAGAAGCAGAAGACGCAGATGTTGAAGAAGAAAACAATGAAGGAGATCAAGAAGAAAAAGAAGATGAAGAAGTAAAAGCAGTAGAAGAAGAAGAAGTTGAAGAAAGGAAGAAGAAATAGAAGAAGAAGAAGAAGAAAAAGAAGAAGAAGAAGAAAGATGAAGAAGATGAAGAATAAGAAAAGGAATAATAATAATAATAATAATAATAATAATAATAATAAGTAAAAGTAAAAGTAGAAGAGGAAGAAGAAGAAAAAGAAGAAGCAGAAAAAGATGATGAACAAAAATAAGAATTAGAAGAAGAATAAGAAGAAAGAACAAGAAGAAGATGATGAAGAAGTAGAAGAAGAAAAAGAAGTTAGAGAAGAGAAAGTAGAAGAAGAAAAAGAACTATAAGAAGAAGAAGAAGAAGAAGAAGAAGAAGAAAAAGAAACTTGAAGATTAAAAAAGAGGTAGAAGAAGAAGAAGAAGAAGAAAGATGAAGAAGTAGAAAAGTAGAAGTAATAGAAGAAGAAGAAGAAGAAGAAGCAGTAGAAGAAGACGAAGAAGAAGAAGGAGAAGAAGAAGAAGAAGAAGAAGAAGAAGAACAATAAGAAGAAGAATTTAAAAAACAACAATAAGAAGAAGAAGTAGGAAAAGAAAGAGTAGGATGAAGAAGTAGAAGAAGAAGAAAAAATGAAGAAGAAGAATGAAGAAGCACAAAAAGAAGAGGTGGTGGAAGAAGTAGAAGTAGTAGAAGAAGCGGAAGAAGAAGTAGTAGAAGAAGAAGTAGAAGAAGAAGAAAAATAAGAACAAGAAGAAGAAGAAGAAGAAGAAGTAGAAAAGAAGAGGTAGTAAAGGAAGTAGAATAATAATAATAATAAGAAGAAGAAGAAAGAGAAGAAGAAGAGGAAGAACAAGCGAAGATGAAGAAGAGGAAGAAAGAAGAAGAAGAAGAGGAAGAAGAAGAGGAAGAAGAAGAAGAAGAAGAAGAAGAAGAAGTAGAAGGAGAAGAAGAAGAAGAGGAAGAAAAAGAAGAAGAAGAAGAAGAAGAAGAAGAA
>JAIUJO010000597.1:60000-66724 GCA_023846275.1 Vanilla planifolia
AAGAAGAAGAAGAAACATGAAGAAGAAGAAGAAGTGGAAGAATAAGAATAACAAGAAAGAAGAAGAAGTACAAAAATAAGAAGTAATAGAAGAAGAAGAAGCAGAAGAAGAAGATGATGATGAAGAAGAAGTAGTAGTAGAAGAAGAAGAAGAAGAAGAAGAAGAAGAAGAAAAAGAAGAAGAAGAGGAAGGAGAAGAAGAAGAAGAAGAACAAATAGACGAAGAAGAAGAGGAAGAAGAAGAAGAGGAAGTAGAAAAAGATGTAGAAGAAGAAAAAGAAGTTAAAGAAGAAGAAGTGGAAGAAAGAAGAAGTAAAAAAACAAGCAGTAGTAATAGTAGTAGTAGTAGAAGAAGAACAATAAGAAGAAGGAGAACTAGAAAAACAAAGATGAACATGAAGAAGAAGTAGAACAAGAAGAAATAGAAGAAGAAGATGAAGAATAAGAAAGAAGAAGCAGAAAAAGAAGAGGTAGTAGAAGAAGAAGAAGAAGAAGATAAAGAATAAAAAGAAAAAGTAGTAGTAGTAGTAGTAGAAGAAGAAGAAGAAGAAGAAGAAGATAAAGAATCCAAAAAAGTAGAAGAAGAAAAAGAAAAAGAAGAAGATGAAGAATTAGAAGATGATGAAAAAGAAGAAGAAGAAGAATAAGAAGAAGAAGAAGATGAAAAAGAAATAGTAGTAGTAGAGGAAAAAGAAGAAGTAGAAGTTGAAGAAGAAGATGAAGAAGAAGAAGAAATGAAGAAGAAGTAGATGAACAAGAAGAAGAAGAAGAAGAAGAAGAAGAAGAAGAAGAAGGATAAGAAGAAGAAGAAGAACAAGAAGAAGAAGGAGACAAAGAAGATGTAGATCAAGGAAAAGAAAAATAAGAAAAAGAAGAAAAACAAGAAAAACAAGAAGAAGAAGAAAGAAGAAGTAGTAGTAACAGTAGTAATAGTAGTAGTAGAAGAAGTAGAAGTAGAAGAAGAAGAAGAAGAAGAAGTAAAAGTAAAAGAAGAAGAGGAAGTGGAAGAAAAAGAAGAAGAAAAAGATGGTCAAGAAGAAGAAGAAGAAGAATAAGAAAGAGAAAGAAGAAGAAGAAGAAGTTGGAGAAGAGAAAGTATAATAAGAAGAAGAAAAAGAGCTATAAGAAGAAGAAGAAAAAGAGCTATAAGAAGAAGAAGAAACATGAAGACGAAGAAGAAGTAGAAGAAGAAGAATAACAAGAAAGAAGAAGAAGAGGTAGAAAAATAAGAAGTAATAGAAGAAGCAGAAGAAGAAGAAGAAGTAGCAGTAGAAGAAGAAGAAGAAGAAAAAGAAGAAGAAGAAGGAGAAGAAGAAGAAGAAGAAGAACAAATAGAAGAAGAAGAAGAAGAAGAAGAAGAAGAGGAAGTAGAAAAATAAGTAGAAGAAGTAAAAGAAGTTGAAGAAGAAAAAGAAGAACAAAGAAGAAGTAAAAAAAGAAATAGTAGTAGTAGTAGAAGAAGAAGAAGAAGAACTAGAAAAAGAAAGATGAAGATGAAAAAGAAGTAGAACAAGAAGAAGTAGAAGAAGAAGAGAAAGAAGAAAGAAGAAGTAGAAAAAGATGAGGTAGTAGAAGAAGTAGAAGAAATAAAAGAAGTAAAAGAAGAAGAAGATAAAGAAGAAGAAAAAAAAGTAGTAAAAGAAGAAAAAGAAAAAGAACAATTAGAAGATGATGAAGATGAAGATGTAGAAAAAGTAGTAGAACAAGAACAAGACAAAGAAGGAGAAGAAGAAGAAGAAGAATCAAAAGAAGCAGATGTTGAAGAAGAAAAAGACGAACGAGATCAAGAAGAAAAAGAAGATGAAGAAGAAGTAAAAGCAGAAGAAGAAGAAGAAGAAGAAGAAGTCGAAAATAAGGAGAAGAAAAAGAAGATGAAGAAGAAGAAGAAAGATGAAGAAAATGAAGAACAAGAAAAAGAAAAATAATAATAATAATATTAATAATAATAATAATAATAATAATAACAATAATAATAATAATAAGTAAAAGTAGAAGTAGAAGTAGAAGTGGAAGTAGAAGAACAAGAAGAAGCAGAAAAAGATGGTGAAGAAAAATAAGAAGAAGAAGAAGAAAAAGAATAAGAAGAAAGAACAGGAAGAAGATGGAGAAGAAGTAGAAGAAGAAAAAGAAGTTAGGGAAGAAAAAGTAAAAGAAGAAAAAGAACTATAAGAAGAAGAAGAAGAAGAAGGATGAAGAAGAAGTAGAAAAAGAAGAAGTTAAAGAAGAAGAAGAAGCAGCACAAGAAGATGAAGAAGAAGAAGGAGAAGATGTAGAAGATGAAGTAATAGAAGAAGAAGGAGCAGCATAAGAAGATGATGAAGAAGAAGGAGAAGAAGAAGAAGAAGAAGAACAATAAGAAGAAGAATTTGAAAAACAACAAGAAGAAGAAGAAGAAGGAAAAGAAAGATGAAGATGAAGAAGTAGAAGAAGAAGAAGAATGAAGAAGTAGAAAAAGAAGAGGTGGTGGAAGAAGTAGAAGAAGCAGAAGAAGTAGTAGAGGAAGAAGAAGAAGAAAAATAATAATAATAATAAGAAGAAGAAGTAGAAAAAGAAGAGGTAGTAGAAGAAGTAGAATTAGAAGAAGAAGAAGGAGGAGAAGAAGAAGAAGAACAATAAGAAGAAGAAAAAGAAAGTGAAGAAGAAGAGGTAGAACAAGCAAAGATGAGGAAGAAGCAGAAAGAAGAAGAAGAAGAGAAAGAAGAAGAGGAAGAAGAACAAGAAGAAGAAGAAGAAGAAGTAGAAGGAGAAGGAGAAGAAGAAGTAGAAGGAGAAGAAGAATAATAATAATAATAAGAACAAATAGTAGATGAGGAAGAAGAAGAGGAAGTAGAAAAGAAGTAGAACTAGAACAAGACAAAGAAAAAGTATAAGAAGAAGAAGCAGAAGAAGAAAAAGAAGTTGGAGAAGGAAAAGTAGAAGAAAGAAGAAGAAGAACTTGAATAGTAGTAGTAGTAATAGAAGAAGAAGAAGAGGAAGAAGAAGAACAACAACAAGAAGAACAAGATGACGAAAAAGAAGAAGAAGATCAAGAAAAAGAAAATTAAAGATAGAAGAAGTAGAAGAAGTAGAAGAAGAAGAAGGAGAAAAAAGAAGAAGAAGTAGAAAATGAAGAGGCAGTAAAAGAAGTAGAACAAGTAGAATAGGAAGAAGAACAAGAAGAAGAAGAGTAGGTACAAGATGATGATGAAGAAGAAGAAGTAGAAAAAGTAGTAAAACAAGAACAAGACGAAGAAGAAGAAGAAGATGAAGATGAAGAAAAAGAAGAAGCTGAAGAAGAAGAAAAAGACGAACGAGATTGAGAAGGAAAAGAAGAAGAAGAAGAAGATGTAGAAGAAGTAAAAGCAAAAGAAGAAGAAGAAGAAGAAGAAGAAGAAGGATAAGAAGAAGAAAATGTAGTAGTTAAAGAAGAAGAAGTAGAAGAAGGAGGAGAAGAAGAAGAAGAATAAGAAGTAGTAGAAGAAGAAGAAGAAGAAGGAGAAGAAGAAGAAAGAAGAAGAAGAACAAGAAGATGAAGTAGAAGAAGAGGATAAGGAGGAAAGAAGAAGTAGAGGATGTAGAAGTAGAAGTAATAGAAGAAGAAGAAGAAGAAGAAGAAGAATATAAATAGGAAGAAGATGGAGAAGAAGAAGAAGAAGAAGAAAAATAAAAAATTGAAGTAAAAGAAGAAGAGGAGGAGAAGAAGAAGAAGAATAAGAAGTAGTAGAAGAAGAAGAAGAAGGAGAAGAAGAAGAAAGAAGAAGAAGAACAAGAAGATGAAGTAAAAGAAGAGGATAAGGAGGAAAGAAGAAGTAGAGGACATTGAAGTAGAAGTAGTAGAAGAAGAAGAAGAAGAAGAAGAAGAATATAAATAGGAAGAAGATGGAGAAGAAGAAGAAGAAGAAGAAGAAAAATAAAAAATTGAAGTAAAAGAAGAAGAAGAAGGAGAAGAAGAAGAAGAATAAGAAGTAGAAGAAGAAGAAGAAGAAGAAGGAGAAGAAGAAGAAAGAAGAAGAAGAAGGAGAAGATGAAGTAGAAGAAGAGGATAAGGAGGAAAGAAGAAGTAGAGGACGTAGAAGTAGAAGTAACAGAAGAAGAAGAAGAAGAAGAAGAAGAATATAAATAGGAAGAAGATGGAGAAGAAGAAGAAGAAGAAGAAAAATAAAAAATTGAAGTAAAAGAAGAAGAAGAAGGACAAACAAAAGAAGAAGAAGGACAAACAAAAGAAGAAGAAGAAAAAGAAGATGAAGAGGAAGAAGAAGAACAACAAGAGAAAGAAAAAGATTATGATGAAGAAGTAGAAAAAGAAGAAAAATTGCAAGAAGAAGAAGAAGCAGTAAAAGAAGATGAAGAAGTAGAAGAAGAAGGAGAAGAAAGAGAAGAAGAAGAAGAAGAAGGAGAAGAAGAGGAAGAAGAAGAAAAAGAAGACGAAGAAGAAGAAGAAGAAGAAGAGAAGAAGAAGAAGAAGAAGAAGAGGAAGAATAACATAAAGGAAGAGAAGACGATGATAAACAAAAAAAAGTAATAGTAGAAGAAGAAGAAGAAGAAAAAGAAGAAGAACAAGCAGAAAAAGAAGGAAAAATAAAAGGAGAAGAAGAAGAAGAAGAAGAAGAAAAAGTAGTAGTTGTAGTAGTAGAAGAACAACAAGAAGAAGAAGAAGAAGAAGTAGAATAAGAAGAAGAAGAAGAAGAAGAATTAGAAAGAAGAATAAGTTGAAGAAGTAGAAGAAGATGAATAAGAAGAAGAAGAGGAAGATGAAGACGAAGAGGATAAAGAAGAAGAAGAACTAAAAAAAAAGAAGAAGTAGATGGAGAAGAAGAAGAAGAAGAAGAAGAAGAAAGTGAAGAAGAAGAGGAAGATGGAGAAGAAGAAAAAGAAGAAAAAGAAAAGCTAGTAGAAAAAGTAAAAGAAGAAGAAGAAGAAGAAGAAAAAGAAGAAAAATAAAAGGTTGAAGTTGGAGAAGAAGAAGAAGTAGAAGAAGTGGGGGAAGAAGAAGATGATGAAGAAGAAGAAGATGATGAAGAAGAAGAAGAAAAAAAAAGTAGTAAAAGATGAAGAAGAAGAACAAAAACGAGAAAAAAAAGAAGTTGAAGTAAAAGAAGAAGAAGCAGAAAAGAAGAAGAAGAAAAAGATGTAGAAGAAGAAGTAGTAGAAGAAGAAGAAGTAGTAGAAAAAGAACAAAAAGAAGAAGATTATAAAGAAGAAGTAGAAAAAGAAGAAGATGATGAAGAAAAGAAAAAGAAGAAGAAGAAGAATAAGAATAATAACAAAAGCAATAATAACAATAATAATAAAAAGAAGAAGAAGAAGAAGAAGAACAAGAACAAGAAGAAGAAGAAGAAGAAGAAGAAGAAGAAGCAGCAAAAGAAGAAGAAGAAGAAGAAGAAGAAGAAGTAGTAGAAGAAAGTAAAGAAGAACAAGAAGAAGAAAAAGAAAAAGTTGAAGTAGAAGAGGAAGAAGAGGAAGAAGAAGAAGAAGAAGAATGCAAAGAAGAAGAAAAAAGAAGAAGAAGAAGAATCAGAAGAAAGATAAATAATGTAAGAAGAAGAAGATGAAAAAGCAAATGTTAAAGTAGAAGAAGAGGAAGTGGAAGAAGAAGTAAAGGAAAAAGAAAAAGAAGAAGAAGTAAAGAAGAAGAAGAAGTAGGAGAAGAAGAAGAAGAAGAAGCAAAAAAAGAAGGAGCAAAAGAAGAAGAAGAAGAAAAAGAAGGAGAAGAATAAGAAGAAGAAATAGAAGAAGAGGAAGAAGAATAAGAAGAAGATGAAGAAGATTAAGAATAAAGAGAATAAGAAGAAGAAGAAGATGAAGAAGAAGATGTTGAAGAAGAAAAATTAGAAGAGGAAGAAGAAGAAGAAGAAGAAGAAGAAGAAGATGATGAAGAAGATGAAGAAGCAGAAGAAGAAGAAGCAGATGAAAAAGAAGAAGAAGAAGAAGAAGAGAAAGAAGAAGAAAATGAAGAAGAAAAAGAAGAAGAAGAAAAAGAAGAATAATAAGAACTAGAAGGAGATTAAAAAGAAGAAGAAGAAGAAAGAAGATGGTGAAGAAGAAGAAGTAGAAGAAGAGAAGAAGAAGAAGAATGAAGAAGTAGAAAAAGAAGAAGAAGATGAAGAAGAAGAACAAGAGGAAGAAGAATAAGAAGAAGAAGATGATGGAAAACAAGAAGAAGAAGAAGAAGAAGATGAAGAAAAGTAAAGAAGAAGAAGAAGAAGAAAGAAGAAGAAGAAGAAGAAGAAGAAGAAGAAGAAAAGATGTTGAAGAAGAAGAAGAAGAAGAGGAAAAAGAATTAGAAAAAGAAGAAGAAGAAGACAGAGTAGAAGAAAAATAAGAAGAAGAAGAAGAAAAAGGAAAAGTTGATGTAGAAGAAGAAGTTGTGGAAGAAGAAGAAGAACAAGAAGAACAAAAACAAGAAAAAGAATAATTTGAAGAAGTAAAAGAGGACAAAGAAGAAGGAGAAGATTAAGAATAAAGAGAAGAAGTAGAGGAGGAAGAAGAAGAGGAATAAGAAGTCGAAGAACAAGAAGAAGAAGAAGAAGTAGAAGTAGAAGAAGTAAAAGAAGACGAAGAAAAGAAGAAGAAGAAGAAGCAGTTGAAGAAGAAGAAGAAGAAAAAGAAGAAGAAGAAGTAAAAGAAGAAGAAGAAGAAGAAGAAGAACAGGAAGATGAAGAAGAATAAGAAGAAGAAGAAGAAGAAAAAGAATAAAAAGAAGTAGTAGTAGTAGTAGTAGAAGAAGAAGATGAAGAAGACGAAGA
>JAIUJO010000495.1:10000-12500 GCA_023846275.1 Vanilla planifolia
AAAGAAGAAGAAGAAGAAGAATAAAATATTAACAATAATAATAATTGTAATAACAATAACAATAGTAATAATAATAAGAAGAAGAAGTAAAAAAACAAGAAGAAGAAGACGGTGAGAAGAAGAAGAAGAAGAAGAAGAAGAAAAAGAAAAAGAGGAGGAGAAAGAAGAAGAAGGAGAAGAAGAAGATGTTGATGAAGATGAAGAAGAAGAGAGGAAGAAGAAGTAAAAGAAGAAGAAGAAGAAGAATATGAAAAAGAAGGAGAACAAGAAGTTGATGAAGAAGAAGAAGAAGTGGAAGAAGAAGAAGAAGAGGAAGAAGAAGAAGATGAAGGAGAAGAAGAAGAAGAAGAAGTAGAGGAAGAAGAAGAAAAAGAAGAAGAGAATGGTGAGGAGAAGAAGAAGATTATGAAACTCAAGAAGAATAAGTTGTTGAAATTGAAGAAGAAGACAAAGAAGAAGATTGAGAAGAAGCAGAAGAAGAAAAAAGAGAAGAGAAGAAGTAGAAGAAGAAATAGAATAACAATAATAATAATAGTAACGATAATAATAATAATAAAGAGTTTAAGAAGAAGAAGACGAAGAAAAAGGAGTAGCAAAGAAGAAGAAGAATAAGAACGAGAAGAAGTAGAAGATGAAGAAGAAGAAGAAGAAGAAGAAGAAGAGGAAGAAGTAGATGAAGAAGAAGAAGAAGAAGAAGATGATGATGAAGAAGTAGTAAAAAAAAGAAGAATAGAAAGAAGAAGAAGGAGAATAAGAATAAAAAGAAGAAGAATAACAAGAAGATATGGAAGAAAAAGAAGAAGAAGAAGAAGAAAAAGATGAAGGAGAAGAAGAAGAAGCAGAAGAAGAAGAAGAAAAAGAAGAAGAACAAGTAGTAGTAGGCAGTAGTAGTAGAAGAAAAAGAAGAAAAAGAAGAAAAAAGAAGAGAAGAATAATAAGAAGAATAAGAAGAAGAAGAAGAATAAGAAGAAGAGGAAGAAGAAGAAGAAGAAAAAGAAGAAGAAGATGATGATGAAGAAGAAGAAGATGAATGAAGAAACATGAGAAGAAGAAGAAAAAGAGGAAGGAAGAGGAAGAAGAAGAGGAAGAAAAAGAATAAGAAGAAGAAAAAGAAAAAGAGGAGGAGAAAGCTGAAGAAGAAAAAGAAGAAGAATAAGAAGAAGAAGAAGAAAAAGAAGAAGATGAGGATGAAGAAGAAGAAGTGGAAGAAGAAGTACAAGAAGAAAAAAAAGAAGAAGAAAAAGAATAAGAAAAAAAAGTAGAAGAAGAAGTTGATGAAGAGGAAGAAGAAGTGGAAAAAGAAGAAGTAGAAAAAGAAGAAGATGAACAAGAAGAAGAAGAAGAGGAGGAGGAGGAGGAGGAAGAAGAAGAGGAAGAAGAGAAAAGCAAAGAAGAAGAAGAAGAAGGAGAAGAAGAAAATTATGAAGATCAAAACGAATAAGAAATTGAAGAGAAAGACAAAGAAGAAGAAGAATGAGAAGAAGCAAAAGAAGAAGAAGAAGAAGAAGAAGAATAAAAAGAAGAAGAAAAAGAAGATGAGGATGAAGAAGTAAAAGAAAAAGAAGTAGAGGAAGAAGAAGAAGAAGAAGAAGAAGTTGTAGAAGAAGAAGAAGAAGAAGTAGAAGAAGACGAAGAAGAAGAAGAAAAAGTAAGAGAAGAAGAAGAAGAAAAAGAGTAGCAAGAAAAAAAAGAAGAAGAACAAGAAAAAAAGAAGAAGAAGATGAAGAAGATGAAGATTAAGAAGAAGAAGTAGAAGAAGAAGAAGAAGAAGAAGAAGAAGAAGAAGAAGAAACAGAAGAAGAAGAAGATTAAGAAGAAGAAGAAGGAAAAAAGAAGAAGAAGATGAAGAAGAAGTAGAAGAAGAAGAAGAAGAACAATGAGAAGAAGAAGGCAAAGAAGAAGAAGAAGAAGAAGAGAATAAGAAGAAAAAGAAAAAGAAGAAAAAAAAGAAGCAGAAGTTGAAGAAGAGAAAGTAGAAGAAGAAGAACAAGAAGAAGAAGAAGAAAAAGAAGAAGGCGAAGGTGATGAAGAAGAAGAATAAGAAGAAGAAGAAAAGGAAGAAGTATTAGAAGAAGAAGTAGAAGTAGAAGAAGAATAATAAGAAGAGGAGGAAGAAGAAGAAGATGATGAGGAGGAAGAAGAAGATGAAGTAGAAGAAGAGGAAGAACAATAAGTAGACGAAGGAGAAGAATAAGAAGAATAATAAGAAGAAGAAGAAAAAGAAGCAGAACAGAAGAAGAGAATGAAGAAGTAGAAGAAGAAGAAGTCGAAGAAGAAGAAGGAGAAGAAGAAGTACAAAAAGTAGAAGAAGAAAAAGTTGTAGAAGAAGAACGACAACAATAAGAAGATGAAGAAGAAGGAAAAAGATTAGAAGATGAAGAAGAAGATGACGATGAAGGAGATGAAGAATAAGAAGAAGAAGAAGAAGAACAAGAAGAAGAATAGGTAGAAAATGTAGAAGAAGAAATAGAAAAAGATGAAGATGAAGATGAAGAAGAAA
>JAIUJO010000495.1:15000-40000 GCA_023846275.1 Vanilla planifolia
AGAAGGAGAAGAAGAAGAAGAAGAAGAAGAAGAAGAAGATGTAGCATAAGAAGATAGAGAAGAAGGAGATGGATAAGCATGAAAACAAGAAGATGGAGATGAAGGATAAGAAGAAGATGGAGAAGAGGAAGAAGAAGAAGAAGAAGAAGAAGAAGAAAAGGTAGTAGAAGAGCAAGAAAAAAAGAAGATAAAGAAGAAAAAGTAGAAGAGGAAGTAGAAGAAGTGGAAGAAGAAGAAGACATAGATGAAGAGGAAGAAGAACAAGAAGTAGAAGAAGAAGAACAACAAGAAGAGGAAGAGAACAAGAAGAACAAGCAGAAGAAGAAGAAGAAGAAGAAAAAGAAGGAAACAAAGAAGAACAAGAAGTACGAGAAAAAGAAGAAGAAGAAGAAGAAGAAGAGGAAGAAGAAGAATAAAATAATTACAATAAGAATAATAGTAATAACAATGACAATAGTAATAATAATAAGAAGAAGAAGAAGTAAAAGAACAAGAAGAAGAAGACGATGAAGAAGAAGATGAAGAAAAAAAAGAAGAAGAAGAAAAAGAAAAAGAGGAGGAGAAAGAAGAAGAAAGGGAAGAAGAAGATGTTGATGAAGATGAAGAAGAAGAAGAGGAAGAAGAAGTACAAGAAGAAGAAGAAGAAGAATAAGAAAAAGAAGGAGAAGAAGAAGTTGATGAAGAAGAAGAAGTGGAAGAAGAAGAAGAAGAGGAAGAAGAAGAAGGTGAAGGAGAAGAAGAATAAGAAGAAGAGGAAGAAGAAGAAGAAGAAGAAGAGAATGGTGAAGGAGAAGAAGAAGGAGAAAAAGAAGATTTTGAAAATCAAGAAGAATACGAAGTTGAAATTGAAGAAGATGACAAAGAAGAAGATTGAGAAGAAGTACAAGAAGAAGACGAAAAAAAAAGAATAATAATAATAATAATAATAATAATATAAAGTTCAAGAAGAAGAAGAAGAAGAAAAAGAAGAAATAGGCGAAGAAGAAGAAGAAGAAGAAGAAAAAGAAGAAGAAGAAGATTAAGTAGAAGAAGAAGAACAGGAGGAAGAAGAACAAGAAGGAGGAGGAGGAGGAGAAGAAGAAGAAGAAGAAGGGCAAGAAGAAGATGGAGGAGAAGAAGGAGAATAAGGAAGAGTAGAAGAAGAAGAAAAAGAAGTAGTGGAGGAAGAAGGAGAAGAAGAAGAAGAAGAAGAAGAGGAAGAATATTATGAAGGACTACAAGAAGAAGAAGAAGAGGAGGAAGAAGAAGAAGAAGTTGAAGAAGAGCAACTAGAAGAAGATGTTGAAGAAGAGCAACAAGAAGATCAAGAAGAAGGAGAAGAAAAAGAAGAAAAAGAAGAAGAAGAATAATAATAATGATAAAAAATAATAAGAAGAAGATGAAGATGTTGAATAAGAAGGAGAAGAAGTAGTAGAAGAAGAAAACGACGAAGAGGAGAAAGAAGAAGAAGAAGAAAAAGAACAAGAATATTAAGTAGAAGAAGAAGAAGAAGAAAAGGAAGAAGAAGATGAAGATGAAGGGGAAGAAGAAGAAGAAGAAGAAGAAGAAGAAGAAGAAGTAGAAGAAGGAAGGGTAGCAAGAAGAAGGAGGAGATTAAGAAGACTAAGGAGTAGAAGAAGAAGAAAAAGAAGTAGAGGAAGAAAATTGTGAAGAAGAAGATGAAGAAGTGGAAGAAGAAGAAGAAGAAGAAGAAGGAGAAGAAGTAGAAGAAGAAGAAGAAAAAGAAGAAGAAGAAGAAGAGAAGGAGGAAGAAGAAGTTGAAGAAGAGCAACAAGAAGAAGATGTTGAAGAAGAACAAGAAGATCAAGAAAAAGAAGATGAGGAAGATGAAGAAGAAGAAGAAGAAGAAGAAGAAGAAGAAGAAGAAGAAGAAAAAGAAGAAGAAATATAAGAAGAAGATGAAGAAAAACAAGAAATAGAAGAAGAAGAAGAAGAAGAGGTAGAAGAAGTAGTATTATTAGCAGTAATAGAAGAAGATGAAGAAGAAGAAGAAGAAGAAGAAGAAGATGATGATGAAGAAGAAGGAGAACAAGGAGGAGGCAAAGAACATGAAGAAGAAGAAGACAAGGAAGCAGAAGTAGAAGAAGAAGAAGAAGAGGGAAAACATGAGGAGAAGGGAGTAATAGGAGAAGAAGAGGAAAAACATGAGGAGAAGGGAGTAATAGAAGAAGAAGAACAAGTAGTAGTAGTAGTAACAATCGAGGAAGAAGGAGAAGAAGAAGGAGAAGATGAAGAAGAAGAAGAAGAGGAACAAGAAGAAGAAGAAGAAGAAGAAGAAGGAGTTGAAGAAAAAGAAGAAGTAGAAGAAGAAGAAGAAGAAGAAGAAAGAGAAGGAGAAGAAGAAGAAGAAGAAGAAGAAGAAGAAAAAGAAAAATAACAAGAAGACGAAAGAGGAGGAGGAGGTAAAGAAGAAGAAGGAAGAGAAAAAGAAGAAGAATTAGAAGATAAAGAAGATTAAGTAGAAGGTGAAGAAGAAGAAGAGGAAGAAGAAGAAGCGAAAGAAGTAGAAGAAAAAGAAGAAGGAGAAGAAGATGATGAAGAAGAAGAAAAAAAAATGTAGTAGTTGTAGAAGAAGAAGAAGAAGAAGATTAAGAAGATTGAAAAGAAGAACAAGAAAAATAAGAAGTAGAATTAGAAGAAGTAGAATTAAAAGAAGAAGACGATGAAGACGTTGATGATGAAGAAGGAGAAGTAGAAGTAGAAGAATTAGAAGAAGAAGAACAACAACAATAAGAAGTAGGAGGAGAAGAAGAAGAAGAAGAAAAAGAATAAGAACAAGAACAAGAAGAAGAAGAATAAGAAGATGATGAAGGAGAAGAAGAAGAAAAAGTACATGAAGAAGATGAAGTAGAAGAAGAAGAGGAAGAAGAGGAAGAAGAAGAAGAAGAAGAAGAAGAAGAACAAGTTGAAGAAGAAGAAGGAATAGGTGAAAAAGAAGAAGAAGAAGAAGAAGGAGAAGAAAAAGAAGAAAAAAAGAAGAAGAAGAAGAAGAAGAAGATGATGATGAACAAGAAGGAGAAAAAACAAGAAGATGAAGAAAAACAAGAATAAGAAGAAGAAGAAGAAGAAGAAGAAGAAAGAGAAGAAGAACAAGAAGGAGAAGAAGAGGAAGAAGAAGAAGAAGAAGAAGAAGAACATGTAGTGAGTAGGAGGAGGAAGAAGAAGAAGAAGAAGAAGAAAAAGGAGGAGAAGAAGAATGAAGGGAAGAAGAAGAAGAAGCAGAAGGAGGAGAAGAAGAAGATAAAGAAGTAGGAGAAGAAGAACAAAGCGAAGGAGAAGGAGCTGAAGAAGAAGACAAAGAAGAAGAAGAAGAAGAAGAAGAAGAAGAAGAAGAAGAATTGGAAGAAGAAAAAGTGCAAGAAGAAGAGGGTGAAGAAGAACAAGAATAAAAAGGATGAGGAGCAAAAGAGGAAAAAAGATAGAAGTGGAAGAAGAAGATGAAGGAGGTAGAGAAGAAGAAGAAGTAGAAGAAGAAGAAGAAGAAGAAGGCAAAGAAGAAGAAGAAAAAGAATAAAAAGAATAAGAAGTAGAAGAAGAAGAAGAAGAAGAAGAAGTTGAAGAAGATCAAGAAGAAGAATTTGATGAAGAAGAACAAGAAGAAGTAGAAGAAGAAGAAGAAGGAAAAGTTGAACAAGAAGAAGAAGAAGATGAAAATAAGAAGAAGAGGAAGAAGAAAATGAAGAAGAAGATGATGATGAAGAACAAGTAAAAGAAAAAGAACCAGAAGAAGTAGAAGGAGAAAAAGAAGTAGAAGTAGTAGTAGTAGCTGTTGTAATAAAGGAGGAGCAAGAAGAAGAAGGAGAAGAAGAAGAAGAAGAAGAAAAATAAGTAGAAGAAGATGACAAAGAAGAAGACGAAGAAGAAGAAGAATTAGTAGAAGAAGAAGAAGAAGAAGAAGATGAAGGAGAAGAAGCAGAAGGAGAAGATGAAGAAGAAGATGATGATGAATACAAAGAAGAAAAGGAAGAAGAAGAAGAATAAGAAGAATAAGAAGAAGAAGAAGAACAAGAAGAAGAGAAAGATAAAGTAGAAGAAGAAGAAGAAGAAGAGGATGAAAAAGAAGAAGAAGATGAAGAAGAGGAGGAAGAAGAAGAAGAGGAAAAAGAAGAAGAACAGAAAGAAGAAGAAGAAGAAGAAAAAAATAGACAAAGAAGAAGAAGAAGGAGAAGAATAAGAAGTAGAAAAAGAAGAAGATGAAGTTGAAGAAGAAGAAGAAGAAGAAGAATAAGAAGTAGTAGAAGAATAGGAAGACCATGAAGAAGAAGGAGAAGGAAAATAAGAAGAAGAAGGAAAAGAAGATGTTGATGATGATGATGAAGAAGAAGAAGAAGATGATGATGATGAAGAAGATTAAGAAGAAGAAGAAAAATAATAATAATAATAATAATAACAATAATAATAATAATAAGATGCTAATGAAGAAGAAGAAGAAGCAGAAGATGATGAACAAGAAGAAAAAGAAGAAGAGCAACAAGAAGAAGGAGAATAAGAAGATGATGTAGTAGTAGTAGTAGTAGAACAAGATGAAGAAGAAAAAGAAGAAAAAGAATGGGGATAGTAATAATAATAAGATGAAGAAGAAAAAGAAGAAGAAGTATAAGAAAAAGAAGAAGAATAAGAGGAAGAAGAAGAATAAGAATGCAAAGAAGTAGAGGAAGATTAAGAGGAAAAAGAAGAAGAATGAGTAGTCATAATAGAAGAAGAAGAAGTTATAGAAGAAGAAAAAGATGGAGAAGAAGAAGAAGAAGAAGAGGAGGAAGAAGAAGAAGAAGAAGAAGAAGGAAAGGAAGAAGTAGAAAGGAAAAGAAGAAGAAGAACGAGAAGAAAAAGGAGAAGAAGAAGAAGATGATGATGAAGAAGATAAAGATGACAATGATGATGATGAAGATGATGAAGAAGAACAAGAATAATAATATAAGAAGAAGAAAAAGATGATGATGATGAAGAACAAGAAGTAAATGAAGAAGAAGAACAACAAGAAGAAGGAGAAGAAGAAGAAGATATAGTAGAAGAAATAGAAGAAGAAGAAGAAGAAAAAGAAGAACAAAAAGAACAAGAAGATGAAAAGAAGAAGAAGAATAAGAATGAGAAGAAGAAAAAGAAGGAGAAAAAGAAGAAGAAGGAAAAGAAGAAGAAGAATAAGAAAATGAAGAAGAAGAAAAGGAAGAAGAAGAAGAAGTTCTAGTAAAAGAGGAAGAAGAAGAAAAATAGATAGTTGAAGAAGAAGAAGAAAAAGAAGGATTAGAAAAAGAAGGATTAGAAAAAGAAGGAGAAGAAGAAGAAGAAGAAGTCGAAGAAGAAGAAAAAATAGAAGGAGATGAAGAAGAAGATGAAGGAGAAGAAGAGGAAGACGAAGAAGGAGAAGATGAAGGAGAAGAAGAAGAAGAAGAAGAAGAAGAAGAAGAAGTTGCAGAGGAAAAAGAAGAAGAAGAAGAAGAAGAAAAAGAAGTAGAAGACAAAGAAGAAGAAGAAGAAGTAGAAGATGATGATGATGATTATAATTATGCTGTAGAAGAAGAAGAACAAGAAGAACAAAAAGAGGAAGAAAAACAAGAAGGAGAAGAAAAGGAAGAAAAAAAAGAATAGGAAGACGAAGAAGAAGAAGAACAACAAGAATAAGAACAAGAAGATGGAGAAGAAGAGGAAGAAGTAGAAGAAGAAGAAGAAGAAGAAGAAGAAGTAGAAGAAGTAGTAGAAGAAGAAGAAGAAGAAGAACAAGATGACGATGATGATGATGAAGAACAAGAAAAATAAGTTGAAGCAGAAGTAGAAGAAGAAGAAGAAGAGAAAAAACAAATAAAAGTGGAAGAAGAAGAAGAAGAAGAAGTAGAATCAAAAGAAGAAGAAGAAGAAGAAGAAGAAGAAGAAGAGGAAGAAGAAGACAAAGATGAAGAAGAAGAAGTAGGAGTAGAAGAAGAAGGAAGAGGAGAAGAAGAAGTAGATTAAGAATGAGTAGTAGAAGAAGTAGGGGAAGGAGACCAAGAAGGAGAAGGAGAAGAAGAAGAAGAAGAACAAGAGGAAGAAGAAGATGAAGTTGAAGAAGAAGACGAAGAAAAGGTAGAGAAGAAGAAGAAGAAGGATAAGAAGAAGAAGCAGTAGAAGAAGAACAATGAAAAGGAGGAGAAAAAGATGAAGAAAAGATTAGAGGAAGAAGTAGAAGAAGAAAAAAGGAAGAAAAAGAAGAAGAAGAAGAAGAAGAAAAAGAATGTTAAGAAGAGGAGGAAGAAGAAGTTGCTGAGGAAGAATAAGAAGTTGAAGAAGAACAAGAAGAAGAAAAATAAGAAGAAGAAGAAGAAGAAGAAGAAAAAGAAGAAGAAGAAGAAGAAAAAGAGGAAGAAGAGAAGAAGAAGAAGAAGAATGAAAGATGAAAGAGAAGAAGAAGAAGAAGACGAAACAGTAGAAGAAGAAGATGATGAAGAAGAAGTAGTGGTGGAAGAAGAAGAAGAAGAACTAGAAGAAGAAGAAGAAGAAGAAGAAGAAGAAGAAGAAAGAAGAAGAGGAAGAAGAAAAAGAAGAAGGAGAAGAACTAGAACAAGAAGAAGAATAAGAAGAAGAAGAAGAAGAAGAAGAAGAAGAGGACAAAGAAGAAGAAGTAGAAGAGAAGAAGAAGAAGAAGAAGAAGAAGAATAAAGAGATGATGAAGAAGAAGAAGAAGACGAAGAAGAAGAAGAAGAAGAAGAAGAAGAAGAAGAAGAAGAAGAAGAAGAAGAAGAGGAAGAAGAAGAAGAAAAAGGAGAAGATGAAGCAGAAGAAGAAGAAGAAGAAGATGACGATGATGATGATGATGAAGATCAAGAAGAAGAAGAAGAAGAAGGAAAAGAAGAAGAAGAAAAGAAGAAGAAGAAGAAGAAGAGAAGAAGAAGAAGAAGAAGGCAAAAAAGAAGTAGATTGAGCACGAGTAGTAGAAGAAGAAGTAGTAGAAGAAGAAGAAGGAGAAGAAGAAGAAGAAGAAGAAGAAGAGAAAGAAGAAGATGAAGATGAGGAAGTAGAAGAAGAGGAAGAAAAGGTAGAAGAAGAAGAAGAAGGACAAGAAGAAGAAGGAGAAGAAGAAGAATAATCAAAAGGTGGAGGAGAAAAGTTGAACAAAAAGATGAGAGGAAGGAGAAGAAGAAGAAGAAGAAGAAAAGGAAGAAAAAGAAGAAGAAGAAAAAGAAAGTTAAGAAGAGGAGGAAGAAAAAGATGATGACGATGGGAAAGAAGTTGAAGATGAAGAAGAAGAAGAAAAATAAGAAGAAGAAAAAGAAGTAGAAGAAGAATTGAAGAAGAAAAAGGAGAAGAAGAAGAAGATGGAACAGAAGAAGAAGATGATGAAGAAGAAGTAGTTGTAGATTAAGAAGGAGGAAAAGATGAAGAAGAAAAAGAAGAAGATGAAGTTGAAGAAGAAGAAGAAGAAAAAAAGAATAATAAGTAGGAGAAGAACAAGAAGATAGAGAAGAAGAAGGAGAAGGAAAAGAAGAAGAAAGGGAAGAAGAAGAAGAAGATGAGGAAGATGAAGAAGAGGAAGAAGAAGAAGAGGAAAATGAAGAAGTAGAAGAAGAAGAAGGAGAGGAAGAAGAAGAAGTAGAGGAAGAAGGAAAAGAAGAAGAGGTAGAAGAGGAAGAAGAAGAAGAAGAAGAAGAATAAGATGAAGAATAATAAAAAGAAGATGAAGAAGAAGAAGAGGAAGAAGAAGAAAAAGAAGAAGAAGAAGAAGAAAAAGACAAAGAAGATGAAGAAGAAGTAGGAGGAGAAGAAGTAGAAAAAGAAGAAGAAGAGGAGGAAGAAGAAGAAGAAGAAGAAGAAGAAGGTGATCGTGATGAACAAGAAAAAGATGATTAAGTAGAAGAAGAAGAAGAGGAAGAAGAAGAAGACAAAAAAATAAATAGAAGTGCAAGAAGAAGAAGATGAAGAAGAGGAAGAAGAAGAAGACAAAAAAATAAATAGAAGTGCAAGAAGAAGAAGAAGAAGAAGAAGTAGAACCAGAAGAAGAGAAGAAGGAGGAGAAGAAGAAGAAGAGATGAAGAAGAAGACAAAGAAGTAGACGAAGAAGAAGTAGTAGAAGTAGAAGAAGGAGGAGGAGAAGAAGTAGATTGAAAACGAGTAGAAGAAGAAGAAGTAGGAGAGAAAGAAGAAGAAGGAAAAGAAGAAGAAGAAGAAGAGGAAGAAGAAGACGAAGATGATGAGGAAGAAGAAGAAGAAGAAGAAGAAGAAATGGTAGAAGAAGAAGAAGAAGGACAAGAAGAAGAAGGAGAAGAAGAAGAAGAACCAAACGGAGGAGGACAAAAAAAATGAAGAAAAGTATGAGAGGAAGAAGAAGAAGAAGAAGAAGAAGAAGAAGGAAAGGAAGAAAAAGAAGAAGAAGAAGAAAAAGAAAGTTAAGAAGAGGAGTAAGAGGAAGATGATGACGAAGAACAAGAAGTTGAAGATGACGAAGAAGAAGAAGAAGAAGAAGATGAAGAAGAAGAAGAAGAAGAGGAAGAAGTAGTGGTAGAAGAAGAAGAAGGAGGAGAAGAAGAAGAAGAAAAAAAGAAGACAAAGAAGAAGAAGAAGAAAAAGAAGAAGTTGAAGTTGAAGAAGAAGAAGAAGAAAAAGAAGAAGAACAAGTAGGAGAAGAACTAGCAGGCAGAGAAGAAGAACGAGAAGGAAAAGAAGAAAAAGAAGGGGAAGAAGAAGAAGAAGATGGTGATGATGATGGTGAAGAAGATGAAGAACAAGAAGAAAAATAATAATAAGAAGAAGAACAAGAAGAAGAAAAAGAAGATGCTGATGAAGAAGAAGAAGAAGAAGACGAAGAACAAGAAGAAAAAGAAGACAAAGAACAACAAGAAGAAGGAGAAGAAGAAGAAGATGTAGTAGTAGCAGTAGAACAAGATGAAGAAGAAAAAGAAAAAGAAGAATAAGAATAGTAATAATAATAAGATGGAGAAGAAAAAGAAGAAGAAGATGAAGAAGAAAAAGAAAAAGAAGAAGAATAAGAGGAAGAACAAGAAGAATAAGAACGAGAAGAGGTAGAGGAAGATTGAGTGGAAAAAGAAGAAGAGTGAGTAGTTGCAGTAGAAGAAGACTTCTAGAAGAAGAAGAAGAAGAAGAAGAAGAGGAAGAAGAAGAAGAAGAAGAAGAAGAAGGATAAGAAGTAGGAGAACAACGAGAAGAAGGAGAAGAAGAAGGAGAAGGAAAAGAAGAAGAAGAAGAAGAAGAAGAAGAAGAAAAATAATAATAAGAAGAAGAACAAGAAGATACTGATGAAGAAGAAGAAGAAGATAAAGAACAAGAAGAAGAAGAAGAAGAAGAACAACAAGAAGAAGGAGAAGAAGAAGAAGATGTAGAAAAAATAGAAGAAGAAGAAGAAGAAAAAGAACAAGGAGACAAAAAAGAAGAAGAAGAATAAGAAGTAGAAGAAGACGGAGAAGAAGAAGAAGAAAAAGAAGAAGAAGAATAAGAAAAAGAAGAATAAGAAGAGGAAGAAGAAGCAGAAGTAGTTGTAGAAGAAGAAGAAGAAAAACAAGTAGTTGAAGAAGAAGAAGGAGAGAGAAGAAGAAGAAGAAGTAGAAGAAGAAGAAGAAGAAGAAGAAGAAGAAGAAGAAGTGAAGAAGAAGAAGAAGAAGAAGAAGAAGAAGAAGTGAAGAAGAAGAAGAATAAGAAGAAGATGAAGAAGAAGATGATGATGATGAAGATGAAGAAGATGAACAAGAAGAAGAAGAAGAAGAAGAAGAAGGAGAAGAAGTAGGAGAAGAAGAAGAAGTAGAAGAAGCAATAGAAGAAGAACAACAATAAAAAGAAGTAGAAGATGAAGTAAAAGAATATGAGAATAAGAAAAGGAAGAAGAAGAAGGAGGAAAAGGAGAAGAAGAAGAAGAAGGAGAAGAAGAAGAAGTAGAAGAAGAAAAAGAAGAAGAAGATGAAGAAGAAGAAAAAGAAGAAGGGGACGATGATAAGGAAGATCTAGACGAAAAGGAAGAAGAAGAAGAAGAAGAAGAAGAAGAAGAAGAAAAAGAAGAAGAAGGAGAAGATGATGAAGAAGAAGAAGAAAGAGAAGAAGAAGAAAAAGAAGAAGAAGATGAATGTAGAAGAAGAGAAAGAAGACGAAGAAGTCAAAGAAGATTAAGAAGAGCGAGAAGAGGATGTAGATGAAGGAGAAGAAGAAGATGAAAAAGTAAGAGAAGAAGAAGAAGGAGAAGAAAACAAAGAAGAAGAAGAAGAAGAAGAAGATGATGATGATGGTGAAGAAGAAGATGTTGAAGAAGAGGAAGAAGAAGAAGATGATGAAGAAGGACAAGGATTTGAAGAAGTAGAAGAAGAAGAACAACAAGAACAAGAAGAAAAATAAGAAAATAAGAAGGAGAAGTAGTAGTAGTACTAGTAGTAGATGAAGAAGAAACCAAAAAAAGAAGAAAAGAAAAAGGAGAAGAAGAAGTAGTAGTACTAGTAGCTAGTAGTAGAAGAAGAAGAAGTTGAAGAGGATGAAGTTGAAATGGAAGAAGTAGTAGAAGAAGTTGTGGTAATTGTAGTAAGGGAGGAAGAAAAAGAAGAAGAAGGAGAAGAAGAAGAAGAAGAATAAGAAGAAGAAGAAAAGGAAGAAGAAGAAGAAAAAGAAAAAGACAAAAAAGAATAGGAATAAGAAGAAGAAGAAGATGAAAAAGAAGTTGAAGAAGAACAAAAAAAAGAAGGATTCAAAAAAGAAGGAGAAGAAGAAGAAGTAGGAGAAGAAGAAGAAATAGAAGGAGAAGAAGAAGAAGATGAAGGAGAAGAAGAAGAAGAAGAAGAAGAAGAAGAAGGAGAAGATCCAAAAGGAGAAGAAGAAGTTGAAGAAGAAGAAGTAGTAGAAGAATAAGATGAAGAAGAAGAAGAAGTACATGACAAAGAAGAAGAAGAAGAAGATGATGATGATGAAGATGTTGTTGAAGAAGAAGAACAAGAAGAACTAAAAGAGGAAGAAGAACAAAAAGAGAAGAAGAGGAAAAACAAGAAGAATAAGAATAAGAATAAGAAGAAGAAGAAGAAGAAGAAGAAGAACAAGAACAACAACAACAAGAACAAGAAGATGGAGAAGAAGAGGAAGAAGAAGTAGAAGACGAAGAAGAAGAAGGAGAAGAAGAAGAGGAAGAGGAAGAAGAAGAAGAAGAAGAAGAAGAAGAAGTAGAAGAAGAAGGAGAAGAAGAAGAGGTAAAAGAGGAGAAAGAAGAAGAAGAAGAAGAAGAAGAAGTAGAAGACAAAGAAAAATAAGAAGAAGAACAAGAAGAAATAGAAGAAGTCAAAAAAGAAGAAAAAGAAGAAGAAGACAAAGAAGAAGAAGATGATGATGATGATGATGATGATGAAGAACAAGAAAAATAAGATGAAGCAGAAGTAGAAGAAGAAGAAGAAGAAGAGAAAAAAAAGAAATAGATATGGAAGAAGAAGAAGAAGAAGAAGAAGATGAAGAAAAAGACAAAGAAGTAAAAGAAGTAGTAGAAGTAAAAGAAGAAGGAGGAGGAGAAGTAGGAGAAGAAGAAGTAAGACAAGAAGAAGAAGATGGAGAAGAAGAAGAAGAAGAAGAAGAAGAAGAGGAAGAAGAAGATGATGAAGAAGAAGAAGAAGAAGAAGAATAAGAAGAAAAGGTAGAAGAAGAAGAAGAAGGACAAGAAGAAGAAGGAGAAGAAGAATAATAATCAAAAGGAGGAGAAAAAGATTAAAGGAACAAGAAGAAGAATAAGAAGAAGAAGAAGAAGAAGAAGAAGAAGAAGAGGAAAAAGAAAGTTAAGAAGAGGAGGAAGAAGAAGATGATGACGAAGAACAACAATTTGAAGATGAACAAGAAGAAGAAAATTAAGAAGAAGAAGATGAAGAAGTAGAAGAAGAAGAAGAAGAAGAATTGACGAAGAAAAAGAAGAAGAAGAAGACGAAAAAGAAGAAGAAGAAGAAGAAGAAGACGACGAACAAGTAGTGGTAGAAGAAGAAGAAGAGGGAGGAGAAGAAGAAGAAGAAGAAGAAGAAGAAGAAGAAGAAGAAGACGAAGAAGAAAAAGAAGAAGGAGAAGAACAAGAATAAGAAGAAGAATAAGAAGAAGAAGAAGAAGTAGAGGACAAAGAAGAAGAAGAAGAAGAAGAAGAAGGAGAAGAAGAAGAAGAAGAAGAAGAGAAGAAGAAGAAGAGAAGAAGAAGAAGAAGATGACGAAGAAGAAGACAAAAACAAAGAAAAAGAAGAAGAAAAAGAAGAAGAAGAAGAAGAAGAAGAAGAAAAAGAAGAAGAAAAAGGAGAAGATGAAGAAGAAGGAGAAGAAGAAGAAGAAGAAGAAGAAGCTAAAGATGATGATGATGAAGAAGATCTAGAAGAAGAAGAAGATGAAAAATAAGGAAAAGAAGAAGAAGGAGAAGAAGAAGAAGAAAAGAAGAAGAAGAAGAAGTAGAAGAAGAAGCAAAAGAAGAAGAAGAAGAAGAAGAAGAAAAAGAATAAGAAGAAGAAGAAGAAGAAGAAAAGAAGAAGAAGAAGAAGTAGAAGAAGAAGCAAAAGAAGAAGAAGAAGAAGAAGAAGAAAAAGAATAAGAAGAAGAAGAAGACTAAGAAGATGAAGAAGATGAAGAAGAGGATGAAGATGAAGGTGAAGAAGAAGAAGTAAGAGAAGAAGAAGAAGAACAAGGAGAAGAGGAAGAAGATGAAGGAGAAGAAAAAGAAAGAGAAGAAGAAGAAGAAGAAGAAGTAGAAGAAGAAGAAGAAAAAGAAGAAGAAAAAAGAGAAGATGAAGAAGAAGAAGAAGAAGAATAAGAAGAAGCAAAAGATGATGATGATGAAGAAGATCTAGAAGAAGAAGAATAAAAACAAGAAGAAGAAGATGAAAAAGAAGGTGAAGAAGAAGAAGGAGAAGAAGAGGAAGAAAAAAAGAAGAAGAAGAAGTAGAAAAAGAAGCAGAAGTTGAAGAAGAAGAAGAAGAAGAAGAAGAAGAAAAAGAATAAGAAGAAGAAGAAAACAAAGAGGATGAAGAAGAGGAAGAAGAGGATGAAGATGATGGTGAAGAAGTTGAAGTAAGAGAAGAAGAAGAAGAAGAAGGAGAAGTGGAAGAAGATGAAGGAGAAGAAAAAGAAGATGAAGGTGATGATAAAAAAGAAGAAGAAGAAGAAGAAGAAGTTGAAGAAGAGGAAGAAGAAGTAGATTATAAAGAAGGATAAGATGTTGAAGAAGTAGAAGAAGAAAAGGAAGAAGAAAAAGACGAAAAAGGAGAAAATAAGAAGGAGAAGAAGAAGTAGTAGTAGTAGAAGAAGAAGAAGAACCAAACAAAGAAGAAAAAGAAGTAGGAGAAGAAGAAGAACAAGAAGATGATGAAGAAGTAGTACTAGTAGTAGTAGTAGTAGAAGAAGAAGAAGGAGAGGAAGAGGATGAAGATGAAATGGAAGAAGTAGAAGAAGAAGAAGTTGTTGTAAAGGTAGTATGGGGGGAAGAAGAAAACGAAGAAGATGGAGAAGAAGAAGAAAAAGAAGAAGAAGAATAAGAAGAAGAAGAAGAAGAAGAAGATGAAGAAAAAGTAGAAGAAGAAGAAGGAAAAGAAAAAGAAGAAGAAGAAGAAGAAGAAGAACAAGAAGAAGAAAAATAAGATGAAGAAGAAGAAGAAGAAGAGGAAGGATGAGAAAAAGAAGGAGAAGAAGAAGATGGAGAAGTAACAGAAGAAGAAGAAAAAGAAGGAGAAGAAGAAGGTGTAGCAGAAGAAGAAGAAGAAGAAGAAGGAGAAGAAGGAGAACATGAAGGAGAAGAAGAAGAAGAAGGAGAAGAAGAAGAAGAAGAAGAAGAAAACAAAGAAGATGAAAAAAAAAGAGGAAGAGGAAGAAGAAGAAAAAGAAGAAGAAGAGGACGATGATGATGTTGCAGAAGAAGAAGAACAAGAAGAACAAAAAGTGGAAGAAGAATAACAACTAGAAGAAGAGGAAGAACAAGAAGAACAAAAAGAGGAAGAAGAAGAAGAACGACAACAAGAACAAGAAGATGGAGAAGAAGAGGAAGAAGAAGAAGAAGA
Organism: Vanilla planifolia; assembly: GCA_023846275.1. NCBI lineage: Eukaryota > Viridiplantae > Streptophyta > Magnoliopsida > Asparagales > Orchidaceae > Vanilla > Vanilla planifolia. The sequence continues at coordinate 28,959 of JAIUJO010000495.1, forward strand.
CGAAGAAGAGGAAGAGGAAGAGGAAGAAGAAGAAGAAGAAGAACAACAACAACAACAAGAAGGAGAGGAAGAAGAAGTAGAAGAAGATGGAAAAGAAGAAGAGGTAGAAGAGGAAGAAGAAGGAGAAGAAGATTAAGATGAAGAAGAATAAAAAGAAGATGATGATGATGATGACGAAGAAGAAGAAGAAGAAGGAGAAGAAGAAGAAGTAGAAGTTGAAGGAGAAGAAGTCGACAAAGAAGAAGAAGAAGAAGAAGACGAAGAAGAAGGTGATGATGATGAACAAGAAAATGAAGATGAAGCAAAAGTAGAAGAAGAAGAAGAAGAACAAGAAAAAAAAGAAGTGAAGAGGAAGAAGAAGAAGAAGAAGAAGAAGAAGTAGAAGAAGAAGTAAAAGAAGAAGACGAAGAAGAAGAAATGAAGAAGAAGAAGATGATGAAGAAGAAGACAAAGAAGTAGTAGAAGAAGAAAAAGTAGAAGTAGAAGAAGGAGTAGGAGAAGAAGAAGAAGAAGTACGAGAAGAAGAAGAATAAGAAGGAGAAGAAGGAGAAGAAGAAGAAGAAAAAGAGGAAGAGAAAGATGAAGAAGAAGAAGAAGAAGAAGAGAAGGTAGAAGATGAAGAAGAAGGACAAGAAGGAGTAGAAGAAGAACAATCAAAAGGAGTAGGAGAAGAAGATGAAGAAAAATAAGAGAGGAAGAAGAAGAAGAGGAAGAAGAAAAGGAAGAAGAAGAAGAAGAAGAGAAAGGTAGTTAAGAAGAGGAAGAAGAAGAAAAAGAGGGAGAAGGAGAAGAAGAAGTAGAAGAAGAAGAAAAAGGAGGAGAAGAAGAAGCAGAAATAGAAGAAGAAGAAGAAGATGAAGAAAAAAAGATGAAGAAGAAGTAGTGGTAGAAGAAGAAAAAGAAGGAGAAGAAGGAGAAGAAGAAGAAGAAAAAGAGGAAGAGAAAGATGAAGAAGAAGAAGAAGAAGAAGAGAAGGTAGAAGATGAAGAAGAAGGACAAGAAGGAGTAGAAGAAGAACAATCAAAAGGAGTAGGAGAAGAAGATGAAGAAAAATAAGAGAGGAAGAAGAAGAAGAGGAAGAAGAAAAGGAAGAAGAAGAAGAAGAAGAGAAAGGTAGTTAAGAAGAGGAAGAAGAAGAAAAAGAGGGAGAAGGAGAAGAAGAAGTAGAAGAAGAAGAAAAAGGAGGAGAAGAAGAAGCAGAAATAGAAGAAGAAGAAGAAGATGAAGAAAAAAAGATGAAGAAGAAGTAGTGGTAGAAGAAGAAAAAGAAGGAGAAGAAGAAGAAGAAGAAAAAGAAGTAAAAGAAGAAAAAGGAGGAGGAGAAGAAGAAGAAGAAGAAGAAGGAGATGAAGAAGTGAAGTGTTTCGTGCTAAGGAAATCCCAAAAGAGGGGGGGGGGGTGAATTGTGTATTTAAAATTTTATGAATTTCGAGATTAAACTTAAAAACCTTTAAGCAAGAATAAAGAGAGTTGAACACACAAATTTTTAAGTGGTTCGACTCAAAACCGAGTCTACGTCCACCCCCCAACCGGTGTTGGGAAAAATCCACTAAATGCACCAATTACAAGTGAGGTTTTTCGTACGTTCACATAAAACCTACTTGGGATTTTTACCGGGCTCAACTCAAACCCGGGGCTTTAGCACTACTGCCGGGATGCCCTTGCCCCAAAACAAAAAGTACAATGATTAGCAAAAATCTTAAGAGAAATAGGAGAAAAGAGGAGGCACACACAATTGACAAATTAAAGGGATAGAAATTAAGAAATAATTGAAAAACCCCTAATTCCAATAGCCTTCTTGCCGCTTTGCTTTTTGAGCTTGGATGCACCGTTTTTGCTTGAGTGCTCGAATTTTGAGATCTAAAATCTTTGGAAAATTTAGCAAAGTTTAAACTGAAAAATACATCAATTTTTCTTATTTATAGAGCTCAAATTTGAGCTCTAAAAACACCCCCAACGGCTCAAAAAATTAATTAGCCATTTGGGCAACGGACAGAAAGCAGCCACCATCCAATTCAGGCCCAAAAACGAACGGCGCAAATTGATTTATGCATTTTACCGTTCGGGCTTAATCCAGAGCATTGGATCCGGGCGCGTAATCGAACGGCACGGATTAAATCTAGCGATTACCGTTTACGCGAATTAATCCCGTGCGTAGAATTCGGGCGCAAAGATGAACGACACAGATTTTACCTTACGGGATGAATCCTGTGAGTTGGATCCAGGCGGGCTTGATCTGAGCCATTGGATCCCGTAAAGGCTGAAACTGGGATTTTTAGTCCCACATTGCGTATGCGGAAGTGTTGGAGCGCTATATAAGAAATCCACCCTGTTTACATTGCGAGCCTCTTTTGGGTTGGCTCCCCCCTTCCTTGACCAAGACTTGATCACTTGGTTCGGGTTGACTTAGCCAAGCATTGTTCATTGACTGTTGATCGAGCTGCAGTTTGACCTACTCGAGCTCCTCTCGGTGGGCTTTGGGCGGGCTTGGCTTAGCCATGCACTGTTGACTTGACTGTTGACCAGCGCTAGCCGAGCTCCTCTCGGCGGGCTTTGGGCGGGCTTTGCTCGACCTTCTCGGGTCATCCAAATTTTTATTTTTAAATTAAATTTTAAATTTCTAAAAGACCTGGACGGGTTGTTTTCGCGTCGGGTCGACCCGCCTATTGCTACAGTGCATTTTCCCGAGACTTCAGCTGTTTTAGGGTATTTTTGACGAATTTTGGTGCCAAAAATTTGAATATAAGTGTATAAAGAAAATTTTATATTCTTATAGTATTATAAGTTATTTAAATAGCTATGAAAAGAAATTCATGAAAAACAATTCCAAAGCAATATTAAAAAATCAAATACCAATGTCTATACATTTTGTCAAATATGCTTGGCCCAAAAATCAAAATTTAATATTAAATAACTTTATAATATTTTTAAATGTTAATACTACTAGTGTGCCTTATAATCTCAAAGTTTGGACATATCAAATTGAAGAGAAATAAAAAGAAATTCAATTATAAAAAATCTTGTGCATGTCTCAAATTTCCTTGAAGTATGCCATGACCTCAAGGCCCTTAGAGACCATTATTTTAGACATCTAAAATACATGGCTTGATTTAATTAATTAGTAACAATTTTACTTAAAATCAAGCTCAAATAAAATATACACATTTATGCTTGACTCATCAAACACAAGGGTGTAACAATCTCCTCCTTTTGATGATTGTAAGACATAAATGTTTTAAATAAAAATAAGTGTTTAAAATACAATTCATTGGGAGAAAAAATATGCTCCCCCTATCTTGATGCATACTTTGATGCTTCCCCTCACTTCTAACTATTCTCCCCCTTTGACACCATCAAAAGGGAGTGAACCCTAAGCAATGTCTAAAATTCCTAATTGTTCTCTTAATGTTTGAAATTGCTCTGATGGTAAGAGTTTGGTAAAAATGTTAGCCAATTCAAGCTTAGTAGGAACATACTCTAATTCTACTAATTCTTTGGCCACTTGGTCTCTAATAAAGTGATATCTAACATCTATGTGCTTAGTCCTAGAATGTTGAACTTGATTCTTAGCTAATGCTAATGCACTAGTATTGTCAATTTTAATAGGTATATGTGTGACTTCTAAACCATAGTCTTGAAGTTGTTGTCTTAACCATAGTACTTGAGCAACACAACTTCCAACTGCAACATATTCAGCTTCTGTTGTTGACAAGGCTATACAATTTTGTTTTTTGCTTGACCATGAAACAAGACAATGTCCTAAAAATTGACATGTTCCTGATGTGCTCTTCCTATCCACTCTAGATCCTCCAAAATCTGAATCTGTATAGCCAACGAGCTCACAAGAGAGTTCATTTCTAGGATACCATAATCCTAGTGTCATGGTTCCCTTCAAATATTTGAAAATTGCTTTAACAGCTTTCAAATGACTTTCCTTTGGGTTTGCTTGGAACCTAGCACATAATCCAACACTAAATAGAATGTCAGGTCTACTAGCTATAAGGTACAATAAAGATCCTATAAGTCTTCTATAAAATTTTTAATCTATTGTTTTCCCTTGTTCATCTAGATCTAAATGAATGGATTGATTCATGGGAATTTTCCTAATTTTCATATTCTCATAGCCATATTTTTTAAATATTTCTTTCAAGTATTTTGTTTGAGAAATGAAAATACCATCTTTTAGTTGTTTTATTTGTAGCCCTACGAAGAAATTTAGCTCACCCATCATACTCATTTCAAATTCCTTAGTCATAAGATCTCCAAATTCTCTACACATTTCTTCTTTTGTGCTACCAAAAATAATATCATCAACATAAATTTGAACAATTAATAAATCATCTCCTAATGACTTTAGAAATAATGTAGTTTCTGATTTACCTATTCTAAAGCCACTATCTACTAGATAGTTACTCAACCTATGGTACCATGCACGTGGAGCTTGCTTAAGGCCGTAAAGAGCTTTCTTCAGCTTATAAACATAATTACTTTGTGCATGATCCTCAAAACCTGGGGGTTGTTCTACAAACACATCTTCTTCTATTATCCCATTCAAGAAAGAACTTTTTACATCCATTTGAAACAACCTAAAGTTTTTATAACATGAATATGCTAGAAGTAATCTAATTGCTTCTAACCTAGCTACAGGTGCAAATGAATCCTCAAAATCAATACCTTCTATTTGACTATATCCCTTAGCAACAAGTCTAGCCTTATTCCTAATTATTACACCATTTTCATCTAATTTATTTTTATAGACCCATCTAGTACCAATTACTTGTTGATCACTAGGTCTTCATACTAATTCCCAAACTTGATTTCTTTCAAATTGGTCTAACTCTTCATTCATAGCTTGAACCCAATAATCATCTGCAAGGGCTTCTTCTATAGAACTGGGTTCAAAAAATGACACAAAGACACTATAATCTATATCTCTAATTGAAGCTCTAGTCTTCACTCCTTGGTTCACATCTTCTGTAATCAAATCCTTTGGATATGAGGTTGCAAATTTCCATCCTTTAGATAAATTATTTTCTTTTTCTTTTTCTTTTTCTATTTCTAGATTTTCTATTTTTTCTTTATCAAAATCTAGATTCTTTATTAATTCTATTTCATCTTCTAAATGTTTTTCACTAACTAGTTGAATTGTCTCATCAAACACAACATGCATTGTTTCCTCTATTTTATGTGATTCTTGATTAAAAACTCTATATGCTTTTCTAATTGATGAATACCCTAAAAAGATTCCTACACTTGCCTTCTCATCAAACTTTCCTAAGTTTGCTCTCTCATTTTTAAGAATAGTGCACTTACAACCAAAAACATAAAAATAACTAAGATTTGGTTTCTTCTTCCTTAGCAATTCATAAGGAGTTTTCTTCAACTTTGGTCTCAAATTAACCATATTTATGATGTAACACGCCGTGCTAATAGGTTCGGCCCAAAAATATTTGGGTAAGTTATATTCGGCTAACATGGTTCTACCCATCTCAACTAATGTTCTGTTCTTTCTTTCTACAATGCCATTCTGTTGTGGTGTATATGGGCATGTGAATTGATGTTTGATTCCTTTCTCTTTACAAAACTCACTAAAATATTCATTCTTAAATTCACTCCCATTATCACTTTGCATACAAATTAATTTTAGACTATGTTGTCTTTCTAACTCTCTAATCAAATCTTCAAAGTTCTCAAAGGCTTCATTTTTATGTCTAAGAAAAATCACCCAAGTATATCTAAAAGAATCAACTATGACAAATTCGTATTGTTTTCCTCCTAAACTCAAAGGTTGTATTGGTCCAAAAAGATCTAAGTAGATTTTTTCTAAAGGTCTACTAGTTGTTAATTCATTTTGAGATTTGAAAGAGGATTTAACTTGTTTTCCCTTTTGGCAAGATTCACACAACTCCCAATTTGACTTGCTTGGTTTTGGAAGGCCTCTAACTACATCTAATTTTGTAATCTTCTTCAAGGTGGAGTATCCCACATGGCCTAATCTTCTATGCCATAATGAATTTTCATTAGATTGGGTCACTAGGCATTCCAAACCACTAGCTTCTAGTTGTTCAAAACTAATTACATATGTATCACATTTTCTTTTACCTATAAGTAGTTCAACATTATTTTTCATGATTTTGCAAGCTTTTGTATTAAAAATAATATCAAATCCATTTTCACAAAGTTGACTAATACTAATCAAATTAAATTCTAAGCCTTCTACTAAAAATACATTTGAAAGGGTAAAGTTTGTCGTACCTACATCTCCAATTCCAATTATTCTTTTCTTTGTGTTGTCTCCTAGGGTCACCTTCTTATTTGGACCCGATCTCAATGATTTGAATTTACTTTTGTCTCCAGTCATGTGTCTTGGGCATCCACTATCCAATACCCAAGATGTGCATTTCGATTTTCTCCTTGGTTTTGACTGTATAAGGTGTAAATTTTAAATTAGAAAGTATACTACTAAATGAAATCATCAATTTGAGTTTTCTAAATATTCTAAACCTATCCTAGAATGTCTCCAAATATTTTGGAGATATTTTCTTCTAGTCTTCTAAGTCATGCTCTTAGGAACCCAAGAAAACTTGGGTTGAACCCTAAATGGTACTTACATGTTCTCCTTTTTAACAATCCATCTAACATTTTGAGTTTGTGTATACATATTTCTTCTAAAGAAGTAATCTTTCATAGTATGTCCAGGTTTACAACAATAAAAACAAATAATGTTTGATGGCCTAGGCATGCTCAAATATTTAGGTTTCTTAAAATTGAAAGCATGTGTATGATAATAAGAATTTGAGACATGTGTACTTTTATTTACTCTAGCATGCTCAAAAGATTGTATTTTTTCTTCTAAGATTGAAATATCATGCTTCAAAGAAGTATTTTCAATAATAAGAGATGCCTTTTCATCAAATATATGTTGATTTTCTAATTTTTTCTTTTCATCTTCTTTCATGACAAAATCAAGCAATTCAACCTTTTCTTTGTAACTCTTTTTTAATTTTTTATGTGCACTCATTAAGGAAGTTAATGCATTCATAATTTCAATGTAATTATTTTCAAGAGTATCTCTTGTCCAAGAGCTTACCTCATTTTCTTCTTCTTTTTCTCTTGAAGATGTTGAGGATGCCTCGTTGCCATAAAGCAAATCATTCCTTCTTCTCCTCTACTTGAGCTTGAAATGTCTGAATCTTTGGAGGCACTCCATGTAGCTTGAAATGCTTTCTTTTTCTTCAAGCTCTTCTTCTTTTTCTTCTTTTCTTCCTCCTTCATATGCTTGTCTTTGAGTTTTGGACATTCCGGATTAATATGACCGGTTTGACCACAATCAAAACAAGTTGGTGGCCTCTTCCTCTCTTTATTGCTTTTCTTCTTCCATTTCCTATTAAGAAAGCTCTTTGCCAAATTTTTAGCTAAACCATTCACATGGAAGCTTACCTCATCCTCTAAATCCGTGGAGGAGGTGGAAGTGGAATCCGAATTACTTTTGGTGGCTTTGAAAGCCATTGGTTCTTCCTTTCTTCTTTCATTCTTTAACTTGCTTGTAGACGCCTCTTCTGTAAGTCTCCTTGACATTTCTATTTCAACGGTAAGAAGTTCTTCAAGGAGTTCATCCAATGAAAGTTTGCTAAGATCTTTAGCGGCTTTAATAACCGTTGCAAGTGGATCAAATTCCTTTCGAAGGATTCTCAAAATTTTCCTCACAAGGTCACTATTTGAGAATGCCCTCCCAAGGTTTGCCAATCCATTTGTAATATCATTAAATCTCAAAAACATACTCTTAATACTTTCATTAGGATTCATTCTAAAGAGTTCATAATCATGGGTGAGGATGTTAATTTTTGTCTCTTTCACTTGTGAGGTGCCCTCATAAGTTACTTCAAGTTTCTTCCACATCTCAAATGCCATATGTAAATTCATAATTTGTGTAAACTCACTAGGTGAAATTCCACAACGAAGAAAATTCAAAGCCCTAGCATTTAATTGATCCAATCTTTTGTGCTCAACATTAAGCTCACTAAAGGCCTTAACTTCATTAGTAGAAGAATTTCTAGGAAGTTCACAAGGCATAGTCATAACTTCCCATAATTCTAAATTAATAGATTGAATGAAAATTCTAAAACGATTTTTCCAATATAAGTAAAATTCTCCTTTAAATAATGGAGGCCGATTTGAAGAAAAACCTTCACATAAAGTTGCATTCATTTCGATCAAAGAGGAAGCCATAAAAAATCACAAACAAAAACAAGAATTGTGAGAAAACCTTCACTTAGCACAAGAGGATCTCCCACGTGATGTTTCTCATGTAATTTGGGGTTTCTTGCTCTGATACCAATTGAAGTGTTTCGTGCTAAGGAAATCCCACAAAAGGTGGGGGGTGAATTGTGAATTTAAAATTTTATGAATTTCGAAATTAAACTTAAAAACCTTTAAGCAAGAGTAAAGAGAGTTGAACACACAAATTTTTAAGTGGTTCGACTCAAAACCGAGTCTACGTCCACCACCAACCGGTGTTGGGAAAAATCCACTAAATGCACCGATTACAAGAGAGGTTTATCGTACGGTTCACCTCAAACCTAATTGGGATTTTTACTACGGCTAATCCCAAACCTACTTGAGTTTTTACCGGGCTCAACTCAAACCCGGGGCTTTAGCTGTTTTAGGGTATTTTTGACGACTTTTTGTGCCAAAAATTTGAATATAAGTATATAAAGATAATTTTATATTCTTATATTATTATAAGTATTTAAATAGCTATGAAAAGAAATTCATGAAAAACAATTCCAAAGTAATATTAAAAAATCAAATACCAATGTCTTTACATTTTGTCAAATATGCTTGGCTCAAAAATCAAAATTTAGTATTAAATAACTTTATAATATTTTTAAATGTTAATACTGCTAGTGTGCCTCATAATCTCAAAGTTTGGACATATCAAATTCAAGAGAAATAAAAAGAAATTCAATTATAAAAAATCTTGTGTATGTCTCAAATTTCCTTGAAGTATGCCATGACCTCAAGGCTCATAGAGACCATTATTTTAGACATCTAAAATACATGGCTTGATTTAATTAATTAGTAACAATTTTACTTAAAATCAAACCCAAATAAAATATACACATTTATGCTTGACTCATCAAACACAAGGGTGTAACAAGAAGCAGTAGGAGAAGAAGAAGAAGAGAAAGGAGAAGAAGAAGATGAAGAAGGAGAAGGAGAAGGGGAAGGAGGAAAATTGAGGAGAAGAAGAATAAGAAGAAGAAGAAGAAAAAGAAGAAGAAGAAAAAGTAGAAGAAAAAGAAGAAGAAGAAGAACAAGGAGAAAGAGAAGAAGAATAATAGGAAGAAGAAGAAGAAGAAGTTGAAGAAGAGGAGGAAGAAGAAAATGGTGATGAAGGATAAGAAGATGAAGGTGAAGAAGAAGAAGAAGAAAAAGAAGAAGAAGAACATGAAATAATGATGAAGAAGAAGAAGAACCAGAAAAGAAGATGAAGAAGAAGAAGAATAATTTGTAGTAGTCGTAGAACAAGAAGAAGATAAAGAAGAGGCAGACGAAGAAGAAGAAAGTGAAGAAGTTGAAGAAGAAGAAAAAGCAAAATAAGGAGAAGAAGGAGAAGAAGAAGAATAAGAAGAAGAAGCAGAAGATGAAGAAGAAGGAGAAGAAGAAAAATATTAAGAAGAAGGACAAGAAGAAGAAGGTGAAGAAGAAGAAGAATTAGAAGGAGGAGGAGCAAAAGAAAAAGAAGAAGACCAAGGGGAAGAAGAAGAAGAATAAAATGAAGAAGAAGAACAAGACGAAGAAGAAGAAGAACCAGAAGAAGAAGAAGAAGGAAAGGAAGTAGAAGAAGTAGAAGAAGAAGAAGTTGACGAAGTGGAAGAAGAAGAAGATGATGTAGAAGTACAAGAAGATTATAATGAAGAAGAAGAAGAGAAGAAGAAGAAGAAGAAGAAGAAGAAGAGGAAGAAGAAGGAGAAGAAGAAGATGAAGAAGGTGAAGAAGAACCAGATCAAGGAGGAGGAGAAGAATAAGAAGTTAATGAAGAAGAAGAATAAGAAGAATAAGTTGAATAAGAAGAAAAGTAGAAGAAGAATAGGGAAAAGAGGAAGAATAAGAAGAAGTAGAAGGACAAGTTGGAGAAGTAGAAGGAGAAGAAGAAGATGAAAATGAAGAAGAAAAAGAAGTAGGAGAACAAGAAGAAGACGAAGGAGAAGAAGAAGACAAAGACGGAGAAGAAGAAGAAGATGAACGAGAGAAAGAAGGAGATGAAGAAGAAGATGATGAAGAAGAAGAAGAAGAAGAAAATTTAGAAGAAAAAGAAGCTTAAGAAGAAGAAGAAGAAGATGATGATGAAGAAGAAGAAGAAGAAAAACATGTAGAAGAAGGACAAGAAGAAGAAGGTGAAGAAGAAGAAGAGTCAAAAGGGGAAGTGGAAGAATGAGAAGAAGGGGAAAAAGACCAAGAAGGAGAAGAAGAAGAAGAAGAAGAAGAAAAAGATGATGAAGAAAAGGAAGAAGAAGTAGAACAAGAAAAAGTTGAAGAATAAAAAGAAGAAGATGATGATGAAGAAGGACTAGAAGATGAAGAAGAAGAAGAAGAAGTAGAAGAAGAAGAAGAAGATGAAGAAGAAGAAGAACCAAAAAAGAAGATGAGGAAGAAGAAGAAGAATAAGAAGAAGTAGTAATAGTAGTTCTAGAAGAAGAAGAAGAAGATGATGAAGAAAGGGTAGAAGTAATAAAAGAAGTAGTAGTAGTAGTAATAATAAAAGAAGAGGAAGAAGAAGAGAAGAAGAAGAAGAAGAGGAAGAAAATGAAGAAGAAGAAGAAGATAAAAGAGAAGAAGAAGAAGAAGAAGAAGAAGGAGAAGAAGAAGATGAAGAAGAAGGGGAAGAAGAAGGAGAAGTAGAAGAAGAAGTGGAGGAGGAGGAGAAGAAGAAGAGGAGGAGGAGGAAGAAGAAGAAGAAGGAGAAGAAGAAGAAGAATCAGTAGGACAAGAAGAAGAAAAAGAAAAAGAAGATGAAGAAGAAGAGGAAGAAGAAGTAG
>JAIUJO010000495.1:60000-62500 GCA_023846275.1 Vanilla planifolia
AAAGTAGTAGAAGAAGAAGAAGAAGAAGTGGAAGAAGAAGAAGAGGAAGAAGAAGGAGAATCAAAAGAAGAAGGGAAAGAAGAAGAAGAAGAAGAAAAATTAGAAAGAGGAGGAGCAAAAAAACAAGAAAAAGACAAAGAGGAGGAAGAAGAAGGAGAAGGAGAAGTAGAAGAAGAAGAAGACGAAGATGAAGAAGAAGAAGAAGAGGAAGAAAAAGATGAAGAAGAAGAAGAAGAGGAAGAAAAAGATGAAGAAGAAGAAAATGAAGAAAAGGAAGAAGAAGAAGAAGAATTAGAAGAAGATGTTGATGAAGAGGAGGAAGTAGAAAATGATAAAGAAGGACAAGAAGATCAAGAAGAAGAAAAAGTAGAAAAATAATAATTATAATAATAAGGAGAAGAAGAAGAACCCAAAAAAGAAGTAGAAAAGAACAAGAAGAATAAGAAATAGAAGAAGAAGAAAAAGAAGAAGAACAACAACAAGAAGAGCAGGAAGTTGACGAAGAAGGAGATGAAAAAGAAGAAGAAAAAGAAGTGGAACAAGATGAAGAAGAAGAGAAGAAGAAGAAGAAGAATAAGAAGAAGGAGAAGAAGACAAAGAAAAAGAAGAGGAAGAAGAAGAAGAAGAACAAGTAAAAGAAGGAGAAGAAGAAGAATATGATGATGATGACGAAGATTAAGAAGATCAAGAAGGAGGACGAGAAGAAGAAGAAGAAGAAGAAGCAAAAGAAGAAGGAGAAGAAGAAGGAGAAGAAGAAGGAGAAGAAGAAGAAGAAGAAGAAGATGGAGAAGAAGAAGAAGAAGAAGAAACAAAAGAAGTAGTAGAAAAAGAAGATGATGAAGAATATGAAGATGAAGAGAAAGAAGAAAAAGTAACAGAAGGAGGAGATGATAAAGAAGGAGTAGAAGAAGAAGAAGAGTTAGAAGAAAAAGAAGAAGAAGAAGTAGAACAAGAACAAGAAGAAGAAGAAGATCATGAAGAATAAGAAGAACAAGAACAAGAACAAGAACAAGAAGAAGAAGAAGAAGAAGAAGCAGAAGTAGTAGTAATAATAGAAGAAGAAGATGAATCAAAAGAAGGAAAGGAAGGAGAAGGTGGAGAAGAAGAAGAATCAGAAGGAAGAGCAGCAGAAAATGAAGAAGAAGACAAAGAGAAAGAAGAAGAAGGACAAGACGAAGAAGAAGAAGAAAATGAAGAAGAATAAAAAGAACAAGAACAAGAAGAATAAGAGGAAGAAGAAGAAGAAGAAGAAGTAGAAGAACATGTAGTTATAGCAGAACAAGAAGAAGAAGAAAAGAAAAAGAAGAAGAAGAGGAAGAAGAACAAGAAGAATGGGAAGAAGCAGATGAAGGAGAAAAAGTGGCAGTAGCAGTAGTAATTGGGGAAGAAAAACAAGAAGAAGAAGAAGAGAAGGATGAAGAAGAGGTTGAAGAAGAAGTAGAATAAGGAAGAAGAAGAAGAAGAAGAATAAGAAGATAATGAAATTGAAGAAGAAGAAGATGAAGAAGAAGAAGAAGAAGAAGAAGAAGAGAAGAAGTTTAAGAAGAAGAAGAAAAAGAAAAAGAAAAAGAAGTAGATAAAGATGATCAAGAAGAAGAATAAGAACAAGAACAAGAAGAAGATAAAGAAGAAGAAGAAGAAAAAGGAGGAGGAGAAGATGAAGAAGTATTAGAAGAAGAAGAAGTAGTAGTAATAGAATAGTAAGAGAGGAAGAAGAAGAAGTAGGGGAAGGATAAGAAGGAGAAGGAGAAGAAAAAGAAGAAGATGAAGAAGAAAAAGAAGAAGAAGAAGAAGAAGAAGAAGAAGAAGAAGAAGATGATGATGATGATTAAGAAGAAGAAGAAGATGATGATGAAGAAGGAGAAGAAGGAGATGTTCACAATTTAGAACAAGAAGATGAAAAAAAGAGGAAGAATAATAAGAAGAAAGATAAGAAGAAGAGGAAGAAATGAAGAACAAGAAGTAGAAGAAGAAGAAGAAGAAGAAAAAGATGATGAAAGAGAACAAGAGGAAGAAGAAGAGGGAAGAAGAAGAAGAAGAAGAAGAAAAGGAAGATGCCAGAAGAAGTAGAAGTAGAAGTAGTAGAAAGTACTTGTAATAGGGGAAAAAGAACATCAAGAAGAAGAAAAAGAAGTTGAAGAAGAAGAAGAAGATGATCATGATGGTACAGAAGAAGAAGACGAAGAAGAAGAAGAATAAGAAGACAACTAAATAGAAGAAGAAGCAGAAGATAAAGAAGAAATGGAAGAAGCAGAAGAAGAAGATGTAGAAGAAGAAAAAGAAGATGATGATGATGAAGAAGAGGAAGAAGAAGAAGATCAAGAAGAAGAGCAAAAAGAAGAAGAAGAAGAACAAGAAGGAGAAGAAGAAGAAGAAGAATAGGGAGATGATAAAGAAGAAGTAGAAGTAGTAGAAGAAGAAAAAGACAGAGAAGTAGAAGAAGAAGCAGAAGATGAACATGAAGAAGAGGAAGAGGAAGAAGAAGATGATGATGAAGTAG
>JAIUJO010002710.1:27500-30000 GCA_023846275.1 Vanilla planifolia
AAGAAGAAGATGAAGAACATGAAGAAGTAGAATAAATAAAAGAAGAAATAAATGAAGAAATAAATGAAGAAGAAGAAGAGGTAGAAGAAAAAGAAGAAAAAGGAGGAAGAAGAGGAAAATCACAAGAAGAAGAATATGAAGAGGAAGATGTAGTATTAGCAATAGGAGTAGAAGAAGTTGAAAAGGAAGATGTTACACCCCATTTTTCCTAGGCTGATTTTTGGCATACAATTTTTTTTTTTTTTTTTTTTTTTACATATAGACAGCTCAGATCGTCCCATACCAACCTGAGTAGCCTACGAAAAACATAGGATATAACACATCATTACACACCTACTTTCCTTAACAATGTGGATCCCATCTCCCGGGTACACCGTCAAATCAGGTTCATGACTCCTGAATTAACAGATGGACTCGCGCAATGTTACTCCTACTAGACCCAATACTCCTAACCCATACCGATAGGAGAACCGGTCTAATAGAAGTCTGAACCCCCACGGTTAAGTTCCATAGTCATGTAATGACCTCACCATCAAAAATAAAATACATAACATCCTCAGATAAAATATGGCACTCCACACACTATACCACCAAGACAATAAAGTAAAACAGTGAATGGAAACTACATCACATCACAAGAATAAGATCCAAGTCCAACAAATACAATATCATCCAACTAGATACATAAGTCAGAATCACCCTCACATAATACAAGACATAAAAATAACAGTCTCACTGAATACATCCAACAGCAACAATCAACTAACCAGAATGTCTCGGATAATCACAGATCAGATCTCCTCCACTAGCCTACTGATCACGATCCCACCTAAAGCTGGGTGGCGTCAAGTCTGCCGAGCCACTGGAAAAATATAGATAAAAAGGAATGAGCTACGCCCAGTAGGAAAGACAGCTAGTAAAAACTCACATGCAAGAGAAGGATAATAGCAAAAGTATAGGAATACAGCATAACAATGTAGGGTGGAAAGGCACTCTCAGTCCCAGACTCCGACCAACCACAGTCACCCCTAGTCACACCAGAGTAGCTCTCCTCTGGGCTTCCAGGTAGCGTGCCAGTGGGAACGCCCATCTCGAAACACGCATGGCGCCTAAGCACCCGACTATGCAGCGTCTCTCGTCAATCAATCTCCTGGAGACTATAGACAAATCCAGTCACAAAATCTCTAGCCAACGTGAGACACCCCTGCCACCCTAAGGTGCGCAGGCCTACACACTTGGCTAGCCACTGCGAGACACCCCTGCCACCCTCAGGCGCGCAGGCCTACACACATGGACCAGGAGAGATCGACTCAGCCACCGTCCCAAGGAGTCCTCTACCAACAACTTCCATAGAAGCTCACGCCCCTACAGTCATTGCCAATCTCTAACTCCAAGATCCGGCAACATGTGTCCAGGTACAACAAGGCGCATACCAGTCCACATGTATACTGTGGAAGCTAAGTCTGAACCGCACAGTTACCTACCACAACTACCCTAAAACATCATATAGGGTCTATAGTAGTCCGGTCCAGCATGCCAATCCATAAAATATGCCAACACTGAGTAAACTGACTCAATCCATGTCAATGCCATCCAAGTAACATAAACTGTATCGAAATTCTGACTATTCTGGTAACACTTACCCAAGTGTCACACTT
The DNA here is from genome assembly GCA_023846275.1 of Vanilla planifolia. Classification (NCBI taxonomy): domain Eukaryota; kingdom Viridiplantae; phylum Streptophyta; class Magnoliopsida; order Asparagales; family Orchidaceae; genus Vanilla; species Vanilla planifolia. The sequence continues at coordinate 29,159 of JAIUJO010002710.1, forward strand.
CCTTCCAACTGATCCAGCTGTACTGAATTTATGGATAATTTCCAACAGTAACTTTCAACTTGTCTATGTGATTTCCCTAAATCACCTTTTTCTCGTTTCAGGAAATTTTAAATTTCAACTTCAATTTCTGCCCTTTATCCATTTTCCGAAATTCGGAATAAATTTCCGAATTTAAAATTTAAATTCCACATATATCTTTTTTTCCGAAAATTTGAAATAAATTTCCGAAAATTTAAATTCCACATATTTTCCGAAAATTCGGATTAAAAATTTTTCCACATATTTTCCGAAAATTCGGATTAAAAAAAATTCCACATATTTTCCGAAAATTCGGATTAATTTCCGAATTAAGTTTTTCCTCCGCCGTTCGTCCGCGCCCGCGTTCCGCTGAACCGGGTTTCGCTGCCGGTTCGGAAAAAACCGCGCTGAACCGCGAACCCACCGGCCGAACCTTTAAATCAAATTTTCCAGCCGACGTTTAGTATTTAAATATTATTAATTATTAATTAATTACAATTATTTAATTAACTAAGCTGAAATTAATCTAATCCATCTCCTTCCTCCGCCCGGCGCCTGCGAAACCCTAGCCGACGATTCCTCCGGGAAATTCCTTTTTCCCCGTCGATTTCCGGCGACCGAGATCAAGGCGAAGTAAAATCCGATGTTCATACTATCCTAATTTGTCAATAATGCCACTAATTTCTAAGATTCAATCAAATTTCCCGCCGAAGTTTTCATCCGATCCTCATTTAACAATTTATGAAATTAAACGAACAATCTATGAAATTAAACAATTTTCAGCATTTGATACAATCTTAACATGATTAAAGTCAATAATAGAA
>JAIUJO010002710.1:47500-52500 GCA_023846275.1 Vanilla planifolia
AGGAGAAGAAGGAGAGGAAGAAGAAGAAGTAGAAGAAGAAGAATAAGAAGAAGAAAAATAAGAAGAATAAAAAGAAGAAGATGAAGAAGAAGAAGAAGAAGACGAACAAGAAGAAGAAGGAGTAGAATAAGAAGAGGAAGAAAAAGTAGAAGAAGAAGAAGGGCAAGAAAAAGAAGAAAAAGAAGAAGAAGAAGAAGAAGAAGAAGAAGAATAAAAAGAGGAAGAAGAAGAAGAATAAATAAAAGTAGAAGTAAAAGAAGAAGAACAAGAAGTAGAACAAGAAGTAGAAGAAAAAGAAGAAGAAGAAGAAGAAAAAGAAGAAAAAGAAGAAAAAGAATAAGAAGAAGAAGAAGAAGAGATGATGATGAAGAAGGAGAACAAGGTGAAGAAGTAGAAAGAAGAAGAAGAAGAAGAAGAAGAAGGCGAAGAAGAAGAAGAAGAAGAAGAAGGGCAAGAAATTGAGGAAGACGAACAGGAAGAGGAAGAAGAGAAATAGAATATGATGAAGAAGATGAAAAAGAAGAGAGAAGAAGAAAGAGAAGAAGAAGAAGAAGAAGAAGAAGAAGAAGATGAAGAAGGAGAAGATGAAGAAGTAGAAGAATAATAAAAAAATAAGAAGAAATAATGAAAGAAGAAGAAGAAGAAGAATAAAAAATTAAGAAGAAATAAAAGAAGAAGAAGAAGAAGAAGAAGAGCAAGAAGAAGAAGAAGAAGAAGAGAGAAGAGCAAGAAGAAGAAGAGCAAGAAGAAGAAGAAGAAGAAGAAAGAAGAAGAAGAAGTAGAAGAAGAAGAAGAAGAAGAGGAGAAGAAGAAGAAAAAGAAGAACATGAAGAAGATGAAGAGGGAGAACGAGGAGAAGTAGTAGAGGAGAAAGAAGAAGAAGAAGAAAAGAAGAAGAAGAAAGAAGAAGTAGAAGAAGAATAAAAATAAAAATTATGAAGGAGAAGTAGAACAAGAAGAAGTAGGAGGAGAAGAAGAAGAAGGCAAAGAGGGAAGAAGAAAAAGAAGAAGAAGAAAAAGAAGAAGAAGAAGGATAAAAGGAACAAGAAGTAGAAGAAAAAGAAGGAAAAGAAGATAAAGAATACGAAGTTGTTGAAGTAGTAGTAGTAGTAGAAGAAGAAGAAGAAGAAGAAGAAGAAGAGGAAGAAGCTGAGGCAGAAGAAGAAGCAGAAAAAGGAAAAGAAGAAAATAAATAAAAAGAAGAAGAAGGGGAAGAAGACCAAGAAGAAGAAGAAGTGGAAGAAGAAGAAGAAGGAGAAGAAGAAGAAGAAAGAGGAGAAGAAGGATGAGGAGTAGTAGTAGAAGGAGAAGAAGAAGAAGAAGAAGAAGAAGAAGAAGAAGAAGAAGAAAGACAAGAAGGAGAGGAAGGTGAAGGAAAAAGGGAACAAGTAGAAGAAGAATAAGAAGAAAGAGAAGAAGAAGAAGAATAAGAAGAAGAAGAAGAAGAAGAATTAAAAGAAGAAGGTGAAAGAAGGAAAGTAGTAGAAGAAGAATAAGGAGAAGAAGAAGAAGAAGAAGTAGAAGAAAGAAAAGAAGAAGAAGAAGAAGAACAAGGAAAAGAAGAAGAAGAAGAAGAAGAAAAAGAAGAAGAAGAAGAAGATGAAGAAGAAGATAGAAAAGAAGAACAAGAATAAAAACTAAAAGAAGAAGAAGATCCAAATCAAGAAGAAGTAGAAGAAAAAGATGATGATGTTGATGAGGAAGAAGGTGAAGAAGAAGAAAAAGAAAAAAAGTAGAATAATAACAAGAACAAGAACGGGAAGAAAAACAAGAAGAAGAAGATGAAGAAGAAGAAGTAAAAGAAGAAGAAGAAGAATAACAAGATGAAGAAGAATTAGAAGAAGAAGAAGAAGAAGAAGAACAAAAAGAAGAAGAAGAAGAAGAAGAATAAGTAAAATAAGAAGAAGATGAAAATAAGAAGAAGATGAAAATAAGAAGAAAAAGAAGAAGATGAAGAAGAAGAAGAAGAAGAAGACGAAGAAGAAGTGGATGAAAAAGAAGAAGAAGAAGAAGACGAAGAAGAAGGAGAAGAAGAAGAAAAAGAAGATGAAGAGGGTGAAAAAAGAGAAGATATAGAGGAACAAGAAAAATAAGAAGTAGAAGAACAAGAATAAAAAGAAGAAGAAGAAAAAGAACAAAAAGAATGAAGAAGAAGAAGAAGAAGAAAGAGAAGAAGAGGAAGGGGAAGAAGAAGAAGAAGAAGAAGAAGAAGAAGAAGTAAAGGAAGAGTAAGAAGTAGAAGAATCAGAAGAAGAAGAAAAAAAAGAAAAGGAACAAGCATAAGAACAAGAAGAAGAAGAAGAAGAACAAGTACAAGAATAAGAAGGAGAAGAAGAAGAAGAAGAAGATGAAGAAGAAGAAAATAAAAAAGAAGAAGAAGAAGATGAAGAAGGAAAAGAAGAAAGGAAGAAGAAGAAGAAGAAGAAGAGGAAGAAGAAGAAGAAGAGTTAATAAAAGAAGAAGAGAAGAATAATAATAATAAGAAGAAGAAAAAGAAGAAGAAGAAGAAAAAGAACAAGTAGATGAAGAAGAAGAAGTAGAAGAAGATGAAGAAGAAGAAAAGGAAGAAGAAGAAGAAAAATAAGATGGAGAAAGAAGTAGAAGAAGAAGAAGAAAAAGAAGAAGAAGAAGAAGAAGAAGAAGAAGACGAACCCAAAGAAGAAAAAGAGGAAGAAGAACAAGAAGAACAAGAAGAAGAATAAGAAGTAGAAGAGTAAAGAGAAAAATAAGATGAAGAAGAAATAGAAGAAATATAAGAAGAAGATGAAGAAGAAGACGAAGAGAAGAGGAGGAAGAAGAAGAAGACGAAAAAGAAGAAGAATAAATAAAAGGAGAAGAAGAAGAAGAAGAAGAAGAAGAAAAAGAAGAAGATGAAGGAGAAAAAGAAGTAGAAGTAGTAGAAGAAGAAGAAGAAGGAGAAGAAAAAGTAGAAGAAGAAGAGGAAGAAGAAGAAGAAAGAGAAGAAGGAGAAGAAGAAGAAGGAGAAGTAGGAGAAGAAGGAGAAGGCAAAATGAAGAAAAAGAAGAAGAAGTAGAAGAAGACATAAAAGAAGAAGGAAGAAGAAGAAGAAGAAGAAGGAGAAGTAGAAGAAGAAGAAGAAGACAAAGAAGTAGAAATAGAAGGAGAAGAAGAAGATGATGATGATGATGATGGAGAAGAGGAAGAAGAAGAAGGTAAGGAAGAAGTTGAAGAAGAAGAAGAAGAAGAAGAATAAAAAGAAGATGAAGAAGAGAAGAAGAAAAAGAAAAAGAAAAAGAAGAAGAAGAAGAAGAAGGAGAAAAAGAAGAATAATAAAAAAAGAAGAAGAAAAAGTGCATGAAAAGGAACAAAAAGAAGAAGAAGAAGAAGAAGAAGAAGAAGAAGAAGAAGAGCAAGAAGTAAAAGAAGATGAAACAAACAAAAAAGAAGAACAAGAACAAGGAGAAGAAGAAGAACAAGAAGAAGAAGAAGAAAAAGAAGAAGAAGAAGAATAACAAGATGAAGAAGAAGTAGAAGAAGAATAAGAAGAAGAAGAAGAAGGCGAAGGAGAAGTAGAAGAAGGGGAAGAAGAAGAAGATGAAAAAGAAGAAGAAGAAGAAGAAGAAGAAGAAGAGGAAGAGTAAGAAGAAGTAGAAGAAGAACATCAAGAACAAGAATAAGAAGAAGAAGAATAAGAACAAGAACATGAATAAAAAGTAGATGAAGAAGAAGATGTAGAAGAAGAAGAAGAAGTTGAAGATGGAAAAGAAGAAGAAGTACAAGAAGATGATGAAGAAGAAGAGGAGGAGGAAGAAGAAGAATTAATAAAAGAAGATGGAGAAGAAGATGAAGAAGAAGAAGTAGAAGAAGAAGAAGATGATGATGATGATGATGAATAAGAAAAAGAAGAAGATGAAGAAGAAGAATTAGAAGAAGAAGGAGGAGAAGAAGGAGAAGATGGGAGAGGAAAAGAAGGAGAGGAAGGAGAAGAAGAGGAAGAATAATAATAACGAGAAGAATAAGAACAAGAAGAAGAAGGAGAAGAAGAAGAGGAATAAGAAACAGAAGAAGAAGAAGAAGAACAAGAGCAAAAATAATAAGAAGAAGAAGAAGAGCAAGAATAATGATAACAATAATAATAATAATAATAAGAAGAAGAAGAAAATGAAGAACATGAAGAAGAAGAAGAAGAGGAAAAGGAAGAGGAAGAAGAAGAGGAAGAAAAAGAAGAAGAATAAATAAAAGTAGAAGAAATAAAAGAAGAAGAAGAAAGAAGAAGAAGATGAAGAAAAAGAAGAAGTTGAAGAAGAAGAAGAAGAAGAAGAAGAAGAAGAGGTTGAAAAAGAAGAAGAAGAAGAAGAAGAAGAAGGTGAGGAAGAAGAACAAGAAGAAGAATAGGAAGTAGAAGAATAAGAAGAAAAATAAGAACAAGAAGAAGTAGTAGAAGAAGAAGAAGAAGAAGAAAAAGAAGATGAAGACGAAGAAGAAGAAGAAGACAAAGAAGAGGGAAAAAAGAAGAAGAAGATTAAGAAGTAAAAGAATAAGAAGAAAAATAAGAAGAAGATGTAGAAGAAGTAGAAGAAGAAGAAGAAGTCGAATAATAATAATAATAAAAATGTTAATGGTAATGATAGTAATAGTTATAATTATTATTATTATTATTATATTAATAACAACAATATGAAGAAGAAGAAGAGGAGGAGAAGAAGAACAAGAAGAAGAAGAAGTAAAGAAAGAAGAAGAAGAAGGTGCATAAGAAGAAAAAGAAGAAAAAGAAGTAGTAGTAGAAGTAGTAAATGAAGGAAAAGAAGAAGAACAAGAAGGAGAAGAAGGAGAAGAAAAAGAAGGGGAAGAAGGAGAAGGACAAGGAGAAGAAGAAGAAGAAAAGGAAGAAGAAGAAGAAGAAGAAGAAGTCGAAGAAGAAGAAGTAGAAGAAGAAGAAAGAAAATAAGAATAAGAAGAAGAATAATAATGAAGAAGAAAAAGAAGGGGAAGTCGAAGAAGAAGACGAAGAAGAAGAAAAAGATGATGATTATAATGGA
>JAIUJO010002723.1:0-5000 GCA_023846275.1 Vanilla planifolia
ATCTTCTTGTTCTGCTTATTCTTATTCTTCTTGTTCTTCTTTTTTGTCTTCTTCTTCTACTTCTTCTTCTTTCTATTCTTCTTCTTCTTCTTCATCTTCTTACCCTTCTTCTTCTACTGCTTCTTCTACTTCTTCTTCTTCTTCTTCTTCTACTTCTTCTTCTTAATCTTCTTCATCTTCTTTTTTAACACCTTCTTCATCTTCTTCTTCTTCTTCGTCCTCTTCTTCTTCTTCGTCTTCTTCTTCTTCTTCGTTCTCTTCTTTTTCTTCTTTTTCAACTTCTTCTTCTTCTTCTTCTTCTTCATCTTCTTCTGTTTCTTCTTCTTGTTCATCATCTTCGTCTTCTTCTTCTGCTTCACCTTCTTCTTTTTCGTCATCTTCTTATTCTTCTATGTCGTCATCTTTGACTTCTTCTTCTTCTTCAACTACTTTATCATCGTCATCTTCTTCTTCTTCAACTTCTTTGTCTTCTTCTTCATTATCATCATCTTCTTCTTCTTATTATTATTATGCATCTTCTTCTCCTTCTTCTTCCTCTTCTTCTTTTTCTTCTTCTTCTTCTTCTTCTTCTTCTTCTTCTCGTTATTCTTCTTATTCTTCTTCTTCCACTACTTCTTCTTTTCCTTTTTCTTCTTCTTTCTTTTTTGACTTCTACTCCTCTTCCTTCTTCTTCTTCTTCTCCTCCTCGTCTTCTTATTCTTCGACTTTGTCGCCTTCTTCTTCTTCTTCTTCTTCTTGTTCTTTTATTTCTTCTCCTCATCCTCATCCTCATTATTCTTCTTTTTCATATTCTTCTTCTACTACTTCTCGCTCTGCATCTTCTACTACTTCTTCTCCTCCTTCTTCCTCTTCTTTTCCATCTTCTTCTCCTCCTCCTACTCTTCTTCTTCTTCTTCTTCTTCTCCTTCTTGTCTGTTGTCTACTTCTTCTTCGTCTTCTTCCTTCATCTGCTTCATTGTCTTCTCCTTCTTCTTCTTCTTCTTCCTCTTGACCTTCTTCTTCTTCCCTGTCTTCTTCTTTTTCTTCTTATTTGGCTTTTTTTCTTCCTCTCTTTCTGTTCCTCTTCATTGTCTTCTACTTCTTCTTCATTGCCTCCTCCTTCTTCTTCATCTTCATCTTGTACTTCTTCTTCTTCTTCCTCTTCGTTGTCTTCTTCTTGTTCTTCATCAATTCTCCTTCATTTTCTTCTTCTTCTTCTTTTCTTCTTCATAACCTTCTTCTTCTCCTTCTACTTCTTCTTCTTCTTCTTTTTACTCTTCTTCTTCCTCTTCTTCTTCTTTTTATTCTTTTTCTTCTTTTTCGTCTGTCTTCTTCTTCTTCTTGTTCTTCTTCTCCTTCTTATTATTCTTTTTTTTCTCCTTGTACTTCTTCTTTCTCTTCTTCTAGTTCGTCTTCTCTCTTCCTCTTCTTCTTCTTCTTCTTCCTCTTCTTCTTTTTCTTCTTCTTCATCATCTTCTTCTTCTTCTCCTTCTCCATCTTCTATTCTTCAACTTCTTCTTCTTCATCTTCTTCATCTTCTTCTTCGACTTCTTCTTCTACTTCAACTTCTTCTTTTCCTTCTTGTTCTTCTTTCTCTTCTTCTTCTTCTTCTTCTTCTTCTTCTTCTTCTTCTACTTCTACTTCTTCTTCTTCTTCTTCGTCTTCTTCTTCTTCTTCTAGTCCTCCACCTCCTTATTGTTCTTCTTTTTCTTCTTCTTCTACATCTTCTTTCTCCTATTCTTCTTCTTCTTCGTATACTTCTTCTTCATCTTTTTCTTCTACTTCTTCTTCTTCTCCTTCTACTTCTTCTTCTTCTCCTACTCCTCCTCCCCTTTCTTTTCCTCTTTTTTCTTCTCCATTTTCTTCTCCTTCTTCTTCTTTTTCTTGTTTTTTCCTCTTCTTCTTCTTCATTTTCTTCTTCCTTTTCCTCATCTTCTTTTCCTTATTCTTCTAGTTCTTCTTCTTCTTCCATTTCTTCTTCTTTTTCTTCTTATTCTTTTCCATCATCTATTTCTTCTTCTACTTCTACTTCTTATTCTTTGTCATCTTCTACTTCTTTTTCTTCTTCTTCTTCTTCTTCATCTACTTCTCCTTTTCTTCTTCTTCTTCTTATTCTTCTTCCCCTTTTTCTTCCTCTACTTCTTCTTCTTCCTCTTCTTCTTCTTCTTCTTCTTTCTTCTCCTCCTCCTCCTCCTTCTCCTACTTCTCCTTCTTCTTTGTCTTCTTCTTCTTCTTTTTCTTGTTCTTCTTCTCCTACTACTAGTACTTCTTCTTCTTCTTATTCTTCTACTTCTTCCCTTCTTCATCCCCTTCTATTTCTTCTTCTTCTTCTTATTCTTCTCCTTCTTCTTCTTCCTCCAATTCTTCTTCATCTTCTTCGTCGTCTTCTTCTTCTTCTTCTTCTTCTTCTTCTTCTTCTTCCTCTTTTTCTTCATCCTCTTCTTCTTCCTCTTCTTCTTCTTCTTCATCTTCATATACTTCTTGTAGTTCTTCTTCTTCTTCTTCATTTTCTTCTTCTTCTTCTACTTCTTCATTTCTTCTTCTTTTTCTTCTTCATCTTCTTCTTCTTCTTCTATTTCTTCTAATTTTTCTTCTTTTTCTTCATCATCATCATCATCATCTTCTTCTTCTTCTTCTTGTTCGTCACCTTCTTTTCCTTCGCCTTCTTCTTCTTCTTCTTCTGCTAGTACTTCTCCTCCTTCTTCTTCGTCTTCTACTTCTTTTTCTTCTTCATCCCACACTTCTTTTTCGTCTTCTTCGTCTTCTTCTTTTCCTTCTTCTTCTTTGACATCTTTTTCTCATATTCTTCTTCTTCTTCTTCTACTTCTTCCGCGTCTTCCAATTCTTCTTGATCTATTTCTTCATCTTTTTTTTTTGCTTCTTCTTCTACTCCTACTTCTTCTTCTTCATCTTCTCTCCTCCTCCTCCTTCCCCTTCTTCTCCTCTGTCTTCTTCTCCTTTTTCTTCTTCTTCTTCTTCTTCTTCTTCTTCTTTTTCCACTTCTTCTTCTTCTTTTTCTTCTTCTTCTTCTATTACTTCTTCTTCTTCTTCTCCTCCTTATTCTTCTTGTTCTGCTTCTTCTTCTACTTCTTCTTCTGTTTCTTCTTCTTCTTTTTCATCATCTATTTCTTCTTCTTCTTCTACTTCTTCTTTATCATCTTCTACTTCTTTTTCTTCTTCTTCTTCTTCTTCTCTCTCCTTCTTTCTTCTTCTCTTCTCCTTAATCTTCTTGATCTTTTTCTTCCACTTCTTCTTCTTCATCATCTTCTTCTTCTTGTTCTTCTTCTTCTTCTTCTTCTTCTTTTTTGTCTTCTTCCTCTTCTTCATTATCCTCATTTTCTTCTTCTTCTTTTCCTCCTACTCCTCCTCTTCCTTATTGCTCTTCATTTTCTTCTCGTTCTTCTTCTTTTTCCCCTTCTTTTGCTACTTCTTCTTCTTACTCTTCTTCTTTTTCTTCTCCTTCTTCTTCTTCTCCTTCTTGTTCATCTTCTTCTTCTTCTTCTTCGTCTTCTCCTCGACCTCCCTCTTCTTCTCCTCCTTTTTTTCTTCTTTTTCTCTACTTCTTCTTCTTCTTCTACTACTACTACTTCTTCTTCTTCTCCTCCTTCTTCTTCGTTGTTTTCTTCTTCACCTTTGTCTTCTTCCTCTTCTTCTTCTTTGTCTTCTCTTTTTCTTCTTTTCTTCTTCATCTTCCTTCTTCTTCATCCTTTCTTCTTCATCTTCTTCTTCTTCTTCTTTAGCTTCTTCTTTTCCTTCTTCTTCTTCCACTTCTTCTTTCTCTAGTTCTTCTTCTTCATCTTTTTCATTTTCTTCTTCTTCATCTTCTTCTTCAGCTTCTTATTCTTCTTCTATCTTCTTTGCCTTCATCTTCTTCATCAGTTCTTCTTCTTCTTGTTGTTGTTCTTCTATTGCTTCTTCTTCTTCTTCTACTTCTTCTCATTCTTTTCTTCTTCTTCATCTTCTTCTTCTTTTTTCTTCTTCTTCTTCTTCTTTATCTTCTTGTTCTTGTTTTTCGTCTTCTTCTTCTTCTGTTTTTTTTTCTTCGTCCTTGTCTTCTTCTTCTTCTCTTTCTTCTACTCCTCCTTCATCATCATCTTTTTCTTCTTCTTGTTCTTCTTCCTCTTCTTCTTTGTCTTCTTATATTCCTTCCTCATCTTCTTCTTTGTCTTCTTCTTATTCATCAGTTCTTCATCCTTTTCTTCTTCTTCTTCTTGTTCTTCTTCTTCTTTTGCTTCTTCTTCTTCTTCCTTTTTCTCTTGTTCTTCTTCTTCCTCTACTTCTTCTTTCTCTTCTTCTTCTTCTTCTTTTTCATCTTCTTCTTCTTATTTTTCTTCTTCTTCTTCTTCTTCATCTTCTTCTTCTTCTTCTCCTCCTCCTCTTTCTTTCCCATCTTCTTTGTCTTCTTCTTCTTCTTCTTCTTCTTCTTCTTCTCCTTCTTATTCTTCTTCTTCTTCTTCTTCTTCTTCTTTTTCTTCTTCTTCTACTACTAATACTACTACTTTTTCTTCTTCTCATTCTTGTACTTCTTCCTCTTCTTCTTCTTCCTTAGCTTCTTGTTGTTGTTGTTGTTGTTCTTCTCTTCTTCTTTTTTCCTCTTCTTCTTCATCTTCTTTGTCATCTTGTTCTTCTTCTCCTTTTTCTTCACCCTCTTCTTCTTCTTCTTCCTCTTCTTCTTCATCTTCATATAGTTCTATTTTTTCTTCTTATTCTTCTCCTTCTTCTTCTTCTTCTTGTTCTTCTTCTTCTTGTTCTTCTTCTTCTTCTTCACCTTCTTCTTCTTCTTCTGCATTGACTTCTCCTACTTCTTAAAATTTTGCTTCTTCTTCTTCTTCATCGTCATCTTCTTCTTCTACTACTTCTACTTCTTCCTCTCCCTCTTCTCTTTCACCTTCTTTTTCTCCTCCTGCTTCTTCATCTTCTTCTTCTACTTCTTCTACTACTTCTCTTTCTTCTTCTCCTTCTTCTACTTCTTCTTCTTCTTTTTCTTCATCTTCTTCTCTCCTTCCCTTTTTCGTCTTTTT
>JAIUJO010002723.1:12500-17500 GCA_023846275.1 Vanilla planifolia
TCTTCTATTTTTTCTCCTCATCCACCTTGTTATTCTTCTTTTTCTTTTTCTTCTTCTTCTTCTTCTTCTTCTTCTTCTTCTTCTTCTACTTCTCCTTCTGTATCTTCTTCTTCTTCTTCTTCTTCTTCATCATCTCCTTCTACTTCTTTTCCTTCTTCTTCTCCTCCTCCTTCTTCGTATTTTTCTTCTTCTTCTTCTTCTCCTTCTTCTCCATGGCCTTCTTCTTCTTCGTCTTCTTCTTCTTGAGCTTCTTCTTTGTCTTCTTCTTCTTCTTCTTAACCATCTTCTTCTTCCACCTCTTCTTCTTCTTCTTCTTTTTCTTCTTCTTCTTCTTCTTCGTCTTTGGCTTCTACTTCCTCTTCTTTGTGTTCTTCTTTATTGTCTTCTTCTTCTTCTTCTTTGCCTTCACCTTTTTCTTCGTCTTCTTCTTCTTCTTCTACATCTTCTTCTTTCTCTTATTCTTCTTCTTCTTTGTCTACTTCTTCTGCTCTTCTGCTTCTTCTTCATCTTCTTCATCATCCTTTTCTTCTGTTTTTTCTTCTTCTCCTTCTTTTTCTTCTTCTTTTTCTTCGCCCTCTTCTTCTTCGACTTCTTCATCTTCATATACTTCTTGTCCATCTTCCTCTTCTTCTTCTTCTTCTTCATTTTTTCTTCTTCTTCTTGTTCTTCATCTTCTTCATCTTCTTCATCTTTCCTTCTTATTCTACTTCTTCTTCTTCTTCTCCTTCTTCTTCTTCTTCTTCTTTTGGATCGACTTCTACTTCTTCTTCTTCAAATTCTTCTTCTTCTTCTTTTTCATCGTCATCTTCTTCTTCTTCTTCAACTTCTACTTCTTCTTCTCCCTCTTCTCCTTCACCTACTTTTTCTTCTTGTTCTTCTTCTTCTTCTTCTTTTGCTTCTTCTTCTTCTACAACTTCTAGTTCTTCTTTTCCTTCTTCTACTTCTTCTTCTTCTTCTTCTTTTTCTTCTTTTTCTTCTTCTTCTCTCCTTCTTTTTCGTCTTCGTTTTCTACTTCTTTTTCTTCTTACTCTTCTTTTACTTCTTCTTCATGTTCTTCATCCTTTCTTCTTCTTCTTCTTCTTCTTCTTCATCGTCCTCTCCTTCATCTTCTTCTTCTTATTCTACTTTGCTTTCTTCATCTTCTTCTACTTCATCTTCATCTTGTTCTTCATCATCTTCTTCTTTTTCTTCTTCTCCTTCTTCTTCTTCTTCCCCTTCTTCTCTTTTTTGTCCTTCTTCTTCTTCATCTTCTTCTTCTTCCTCTTCTTCTTAATCTTCTTCTTCTTTTTCTTCTTCTTATTCTTGTTCTTCTTCTTCTGCTTCTAATTTTACTTTATCTTCTTTTTCTTGTACTTCTTCTTCTTCTTCTTCTTCGTTATCTTCTTCTTTCTTCTTTTTCTTCTTCTTCTCCTTATTCTCCCTCTTCTTCTTCTTCTTCTACTCTCTTCCTTTTCTTTGTCTGCTTTTTCTTGTACTTCTTCTATGTCTTCTTCTTCTTCTTCTTTTCCTTCTTCTTCCTGTTCTACTACTTCATCTTCTTCTTCTTTTTCTTCTACTTCCACGTCTTCTTCTTCTTCTTCTTATTCATCGCCTTCTTCATCTTCTTCTACTTCTTCTTCATCATCTTCTTCTTCATCATCTTCTTCTTCTCCTTCTTCTTCTTCTTCCCCTTCTTCTCTCTCTTATCCTCCTTCTCCTTCTTCATCATCATCATCATCATCATCATCATCTTTTTCTACTTCTTCCTCTTCTTCTTAATCTTCTTCATCATCCTCTTCTTCTTCTTCTCTTACTTCGTCTTATTTTTCTTCTTCTTCTTTTTCTTCTTCTCCATCTTCTTCATCTTCTTCTTCTCCTTCTTCTTTTCCTTCATCTCCCTCTTTTTCTTCTTCTTCTTCTTCTTCTTCCTCTTCTCTCTTCCTTTTCTTTGTGTCTTCTTTTTCTTCATTTTCTTCTTCTTTTTCTTCTTCTTCTTCCACTTCTTCTTCTTCTACTTCCACTTCTTCTTCTTCATCATAATTAACTTCTTCTTCTTCTTCTTCTTCTCTTCGTCTTCTTCTTCTTCTTTTTCTTCTTCTTCTGCTATTTCTTCTTCTTCTCCTTCTTCTTTGATTTCTACTTCTTCTTCTTCTTCTTCTTCTTCTTCTTCTTCATCTCCTTCTTCTACTTCTTTGCCTTTTTGTCTTTTTCTTCTCTTCCTTCCTCTTCTTTTGCTTCTTCTCCTTCTCGTTCTTCTTCTTCTTGTTCTTCTTAATATTCTTCTTCTTCTTCTTCAACTACTTCTTCTTCATCTTCTACTTCTTCATCTTCTTGTCATTCTTCTACTTCTTGTTCTTCTTCTTCTTCATCATCTTCTTCTTTGTCTTATTCTTCCCCTTCTTCGTCTTCTTCTTCTTCTTCGTCATCTTCTTCTTCTTCTTCTTCTTCTTCTACTACTCATTCTTCTTATCCTTCTTCTCTTCCTTCTTCTCCTTCTTCTTCCACTTCTTCTTCCTCTTCTTCTTCTTCTTCCTTCTCTTCATCATCATCCTCTTCTTCTTCTTATTCTTATTCTTCCTCTTCTTCTTCTTCTCTTTTTTCATTTTCTTCTTCTTCTTCTTCTTCTTGTCCTTGTTCAACTTCTTCTCCTTCTTCTTCTTCTTCATCATCTTCTTCTTCTTATACTTCTACTCCTTTTTCTTCTTCTCCTTCTTCTTCTTCTAATTCTTCTAATTCTTCTAATTCTTCTTTTTCTTCCTTTTTTTTCTGATTCTTATTCCAATTCTTGTTCTTCTTCTACTTCTTTATTTTCTCTTCTTCTTGTTATTCTTCTTCTTCATCATCATCATCATCTTCTTCTTCTTCATCTTCTTCTTGTCTTCTACTTAATCATCATCATCATCTTCCTCTTGTTCATCTTCTTCTTCTTCTTTTTTTTGTTTTCATCTTCTTAAAATTTTTCTTCTTCTTCAAGTTTTTCTTGTTCTTCTTCTCACTCTTCTTCTTCTCCTTTTTCATTTCCTTCTTTTTCTTCTTCTTCTTCTTCTATTTCTACTTCTCCACCGTTTTTTACTACTTCAACTTCTTCTTCTTCTTCTTCTTCTTCTTCTTCTTCTTCTTCTTCTTCTTCTTCTTCTCCTTGTCCTTCTTCTTTGTCTTTTGCTTCTTCTTCTTTGTGTTCTTTGTCTTTGTCTTTTTCTTCATCTTCATCTTCTTCTTCTTCTTCCTCTTCTACTTCTTCTTCTTCTTCTTATTTTTCTCTACATTCTTTATCTTCTTCTTCTTATTTGCCTTCTTCTTCTTCTTCTTCTTCTTCTCCTTCTACTTCTTCTTCTTCTTCTTCTCCTTTCCCTTCTTCCTATTATTCATATTCAACTTCATCTTCTTCTTCCTCTTCTGCTTCTTCATCTTTTCTTCTTCGTCTTCCTACTCTACTTCTTCTTCGTCTTCTTCTTCATTGTCTTCTTCAACTTCTTCTTCATCTTCTTCTTCATCTTCCATTTCTTCTTCCTCTTCTTCTTCTTCTTCTTCTTCTTCTTCTTCTTGTTATATTTCTTCTTCTTGTTTTTCTTCTTCTGCTTCATCTTTTACTTCTTTTTCTTCTTCTTCGACTTCTTCTTCTTCGACATCCTCTTCTTCTTCTTCTTCATCTTCTTCTTGTTCTTCTTCTTACCCTCCATCTTCTTCTTCATCCTCTTCTTGTTCTTCTTCTTCTTCTTTTTCTTCATCATCTTATTCTTTTTCTTCTGTCTTCTTCTTGGTCTTTATCATTTTCCTTTTCTTCGTGTCTTCTTCATCTTCGTAATCTTTTTCTTCTTCTTCTGATTCTCCTTCTCTTTCTCCTTCTTCTCCTATTATATTTTCTTCTTCTTCTTCTTCTTCTTCGCTTTTACTACTTCTTCGATTTCTTCTTCTTCTTCTTCGTGTCCTTCTACTTCATCTTCTTGTTCTTCTTCTTCTTCATCTTCTTTGTCTTCATCTTCTCCTTCTTCTTTTTCTTTTCTTTTTCTTCTTCTGCTTCTTGTTGTTCTTCTTCTTCTCCTTCTACTTTTTTTCTTCTTTGTCTTCTTCTTCTTCTTCTTCTTCTTCTTCTCCTTCTTCTTCTTCTTCTTCTTTTTCTTCTTCTTTCCCTTCTTCTTCTTCTTCTTATTATTATTCTTCTTTTTCTTCTTCTTCTTTTTCTTCATCTTCTTCATCATCATCATTGTCTTCTTCATCTTCTTCTACTACTACTTCTTCCCCTTCTTCTTCTTCTCCTTCTTTTTCTTCTTCTTCTTCTTCTTATTTTTATTCTTCTTCTTCTACCACTTAATCTTCCTCTTCTTCTTCTTATTCTTCTTCTCCTTTTTCTTCTCCTTCTCTTTGTTCTTCTTCTCCTTCTTCTTCTACTTCTTCTTGTTCTTATTCTTCTTCTCCTTCTTTTTCATCTTCTTCATCTTCTTCCTTTTCTTCTTCTTCTTCTTGTTCTACTTCTTCAACTTGTTCTTTTTTTTTCTTCCCCTTATTCTTCTTCTTCTTCTTCACCTACTACTTCATCTTCTTCTCCCTCTTCTATGTCTTCTTCATGTTCGGCTTCTTCTTCTTCCCTCTCTACTTCTTCTTCTTCTTCTTCTTCTTCTTCTACTTCTTCTCCTACTTTTTCTACTTCTACTTTTTCTATTTCTTCTTCTTCACCTTCTTCCTCTTCTTCTTCTTCTTCACCTTCTTCTTATTCTTCATCTTCTTCTTCTTCTTCTTCTTCTTCTTCTCGTTCTTTTTCTTCTAGTTCTTCTTCTTCTTCTTCTTTTTCATCTTCTTCTCCTTCTTCTTTTTCTTCTTCCCCTACCTCTCCTTCACCTTCTTTTTCTTCTTCTTTGTCTTATTCTACTTCTTCTTCGATTTCTTCTTCTTCTTTATCTTCTTCTTCGTCTTCTTATTTTTCATCTTCTTCCTCTTCTTCTTCTCGTTCTTCTTCTCTTTCTTCTTCTTCATTTAGTTTTTTTTTTCTTCATTCAATTCTTCTTCTTCTTCTTCTTCTTCTT
>JAIUJO010002723.1:25000-30000 GCA_023846275.1 Vanilla planifolia
TTGTCCTCTTCTTCTTCTTGCTCTACTTTTTTTAGACCTCTTCTTTGTCTTCTTCTTCTTCTTCATGTTCTTCTTCTTTATCTTCTTCTACTTCTTCTTCTTCATTTACTTCTTCTTCATCATCTTCTTCTTCTTCTTCTTCTTCTTATTAATTTTCTTCTTCATCTTCTTCTTTTCCTTCTTCTTCTTCTTCTTCCTCCTCCCATTCTTCTTCTTCTTCTTCTTCTTCTCCTTCTTCTAAGTCTTCTACTTCTTTGTCTTCTTCTTCTTTTTCTTTGCCTTTTTCTTGCTTGTCTTCTTCTTTTTCTTCTTTTTCTTCTTATTCTGCTTCTTCTTCTTCTTCTTCGTCTACTTCTTTTTCTTTTTCTTCTTCTTCTTCTATATCTTTTTCGTCTACTTCTTCTTCTTCTTTTTCATATGCTTCTTCTTCATCTCCTTCTTCTCCTTCTTTTCATAAATCTTCTTCTTCTTTTTCTTCTTTTTCTTCTTTTTCTTCTACTTCTTCTTCTTCTTCTTCTTTTTCTTCTTCTCCTTCTTCTAGCTCTTCTCCTTCTCCTTCTTCTTCTTCTTCTTCTTCTTCTCCTACTTCTTCGACCACTTCTTCTTCTAGTTCTACTTCTTCTCCTTCTTCTTCTTCATCTTCTTGTTCTTCATTTTCTTCTTTATCTTCTTCTTCTTCTTCTTCTTCTTCTTCTCCTTCTTTATCTTGTTCTTCTTCTTCTTCTTCTTCTTCTTCTTCTTCCTCTTCTTCGCCTTCTTCTTCTTCCTCTTTTTCTTCTTATTCGTTTTAGTCTTCTTCTACTTCACCTTCTTCTACTTCATCTTTTTTGCCTTCTTCTTCACCTTCGTCTTCTTCTTCCTTTTCTTCATATTTTCTACTTCTTCTTTTCCATCTTCCACTTCAACTTCATGTTATTCTTCTTCTTTTTCTCCTTTTTCTTCTTCTTCTTCTTTTTCTCCTTTTTCTTCTTCTTCTTCTTATTCTTCTTCTTCGTTTTCTTTTTCTTATTCTTTATCTTTTTCTTCTTTTCTTTTTCTTCTTCTAATACTACAACTCATTATTATTATTGTTATTATTATTATTATTATTCTTGTTCTCCTTCTTCTTCTTCATCATCATCGTCATCTTCTCCTTTTTCTTCTTTGTCATCTTTTTTGTCTACTTCTTCTTCGTGTTGTTGTTCTTTATTCCATCTACTTCTTCTCCTTCTTCTTCTTCTTCCTCTTCTTGTTTACCCTCTTCTTCCTCTTATTTGTGTTCTTCTTCTTCGTCTTCTTCTTCTTCTTCTTCGACTTTTCTTTTCTTCTTCTTCTTCGACTTTTCTTTTCCACTTCTTCTTCGTCTATTTCTTTTTTTCTTCATCTTTTTCTTCTTCCTCTTCTTCATCTTTTTCATCTTTCTCTACTTCTTCTTCTTCTTCTTCATCTTTTTCATCTTTCTCTACTTCTTCTTCTTCTTCTTCATCACATCTTCTTCTTCTTCTTCTTCTTCTTCTACTTCTCTCTTCTGCTTCTTCTTCGACTTCTTGTTCTTCTTCTTCTTCGACTTCTCCTTCGTCATTATCTTCTTCCTCTTCTTCTTCCTCTTCTCCTGCTCCTCCTCCTCCTCCTTGATTATCTTCTTTTTCTTCTTCTTCTTCTTCTTCATGTTCTTCTTCTTCTTCTTCTACTTCTTCTTCTTCTTCTTCTTCTTCTTCTTCTTCTTTTTCTTCTTTTTCTTACTCTTCTTCTTCCTCTTCTTCTTCCTCTTCTTCCTTTTCTTCCTCTTCTTCCTCTTCTTCTTCATCTTCTTCTTTGTCTTCTATTTCTTTTTCTTGTTCTTCTTCTTCTCCATCATCCTCTACTTCTTCTTCTTCTTCTTTTTCTTCTTCTTCTTCTTTATCTTCTTCTTCTTCTTCTTCTTCTTCTTCCTCTTCTCTTATCCTTCTCCTTCTTTTTCAACTTCTTCTTCTTCTTTTTCTTCCCCTTATTCTTCTTCTTCTTCTTCTTCTTCCTCTTCTTTTCCTTCTTCTTCTTCTTCTTCTTCTTTATCTTCATCTTCATCTTCTTTTTCGTCTTCTTCTTCTTCTTCTTCTTCCTCTTCGTCTTCTACTTTTTCTTCTTCGTCTTCTTTTTCTTCTTCTTCTCCTTCTACTTTTTCTACTACAATTATTACTAAAACTACAACTTCTTTTTCTTCTTATTTTCATGTTCTTCTTCTTCCTCTTCTTCTTCTTCTTCTTCTTCCTCTTCATCTTCCTCTTCATCTTCTACTTCTTCGTTATCTTCCTCGTGTTCTTGTTCTTTTTCCTTGTCTTCTTCTTCTTCTTCTTCTTCTTCTTCTGCTTCTTCTACTTTTTCTTCGTCTTCTTCTTTTTCTTCTTCTTTTTTCCTTCTTGTTCTTCTTCTTTTTCTTGTTCATCTTCCTCTTCTTCTTCTTCTCCTTCTTCTTCATCATCTTCTTTTACTTCTTCTTCTTCGTCTTCTTCTTCTTCTTCTTCCTCTTATTCTTCTTCTTCTTCTTCTTCTTCATTTTCTTATTCTTCCTCTTCATCATCTTCTTCTTATTATTGATATAATCATTATTATTATAATAATAATAATAATAATAATAATAACAATAATAATAACAATAATAATTATTATTTTTAATTTTTTTCTTCTTCATCTCCTTCTTCTTCTTCTTCTTTTCTTTTTTTTCTTCTTCGTCTTCTTCTTCTTCCTCTTCTATGTGTTCTTCTTGTTCGACTTCTTCTTCTTCTTCTTTGCCCTCTTCTTCTTCTTCTTTGCCCTCTTCTTTTTCCTCTTTTTCTTTTTCTTTTCTTCCTCTTCTTCTTCTTGTTCTTCATCTTCTTTCTTTTCATCATCTTCTTCTTCTTATTCTTCTTCTTCTTCTTTTTCATCTTCTTCTTTGTCTTCTTCTTCTACTTCATCTCCTTCTTCTTCTTTATTTGCTTCACCTTTTTGTTTAACTTCTTCTTTTTCTTCTTCTTCTTCTTCTTCTTCTCCTTCTTCTTCTTCTTCTTCTCCTTCTTCTTCTTCTACTCCTTCTTCTTCTTCTTCTTTTTCTAATACCTCTTCTCTTTCTTCTTCTTCTTCTACTTCTCCTTCTTCTTCACCTTCTGTATCTTCTTCTTCTTCTTCATCATCTTCTTCTTCTTTTCCTTCATCTTCTTCTTCCTCTTCTTCTCCCGCTTATCTTTCTTTCTCTTCTTCTTCTTCTTCTACTTCTATTATTCAAATTCTTCTTCTTCTTTTTCCTCTTCATGTTCTTGTTCTTCTTCTTCCTCTTCTTTTTCTTCTATTTCTTCTTTTTCTTCTTCTTCTTCTTCTTTTACTTCTTCTTCTTCTTCTTCTTCTTCTTCATCTTCTTGTTTTTCTTCTTCTACCCCCTATTCTTTTTTGTCGTCTTCTTCTTCATTTTCTTCTTCTTCTTCTTCTTTTTCTTGTTCTTCTTCTTCATTAATTTCTTGTTGTTATACTTCTATTACTTATTCCGCTTCTTCTTCTTCTTCTTCTACTTCTACTTCATCTTCTTATTTTTCTTCTTCTTTTTCATCGTCTCCTTCTTCTTCTTCTTCAACTTCTTCTCTTTCTTCTTCTTCTTCATCATCTTATTCAACTTCTTCTTACTCATGTTCTGGTTCCCCTTCATCTTATTTTCCTTCTTCTTCTTCTTCTACATCCTCTTCTTCGACTTCGTCTGATTCTTCGTCTTCTTCTTCTACTTCTTCTTTGCCTTCTTGTTCGTCTTCTTCTTCTTCTTCTTCTTCTTTTCTACTTCTTCTTCTTCTTCAACATCTTCTTCTTTTTCTTCTTATTCTTCTTCTTCTTCTTCTTCTTTTTCTTCTTCTTCTTCTTCTTCCCATTCTTCTTTTACTATTACTACTGCTACTTCTTCTCCTTCTTCTTCTTCATCTTCTTCTTCTTCCTCTTCTTCTACTTCTTCTTCTTCTTCCTGCTCTAAATCTTTTTCTTATTCTTCTTCTACTTCTTTATCTTCTTCTTCTTCAACTACTTCTTCCCCTTCTTCTTCTTTTTCTTCTTCTTCTTCTTCTTCTTTTTCTTTTCTTCTTCTTCTTCTTCTTCATTTTTTCTACTTCTTTCTCTTCTTCTCTATCTTCTTCTTCTTCTTCTTCTTCTTCTTCTTGCTCTTCTTTTCTTCTTTTCTTCTTCTTTTTCTACTTCTTCTTCTTCTTATTCTTCTTCTTCATCTTCTTCTGCCTCTTCATTCTCTTCGCTTCTTCTTTTTCATGTTCTTAATGTTAATCTTTTTTCTACTTCGTATTATTATTATTATTAATATAATTATTGTAATTATTTTCCGTCTTCTTGTTCTTCTTTTTTTCTTCTTTTTCCTGTTCATCTTCTTCTTATTCTTCTACTTCTTCTTCTTCTTCTATTGCTTCTTCTTCATCGTCTTCTTCTTCATCGTCATCATCTTCAACTTCTACTTGGTCTTCTTCCTCCTCTTCTTTTACTTCTTCTTTTTCTTCTTCTTCTACTTCTTTTTCTTCTTCTCATTCTTCTTCTTCATCTTCTTCTTTTTTTACTTCTTCTTTTCTTTCTTCATCTTCTGCCTCTTCTTCTTCTTCTCCAACATCATCAACTTTTTCTACTTCTTTTTCGTTTTCTTCTTTTTCTTCTTGTCCTTCTTCTTCTTCTTCTTCTTTTCCCTCGTCTTGTTCTTCTTCTTCATCGTATTCTACTTCTTATTTTTCTTCTTCTTCTACTTATTTTTTGTCTCCTTTTTCTTCTTCTTGTTCTTCTTCTTCTTATTCTTCTCCTTCTTCTTCTTGTCCTTCTTCTTCTTCTTCCTCCAACTCTTCTTCTTCTTCTTCATCTTCTTCATCTTCAACTTCTTCTTCTTCTTCTTCTTCTTCTTCCTCTTCTTCTTCTACTTCTTCTTCTTCTTCTTTTTCAACTTCTTCTTTGACTTCTTGTTCTTCTTCTTCTTCTTGTTCTCCTTCCTCTTCTGTACCTTCTTCTTCTTCCTTTTCTTCATCTTCTTCTTCTTCATT
>JAIUJO010002723.1:37500-40000 GCA_023846275.1 Vanilla planifolia
TACTTCTCCTTCTTCTCGTTCTTCTTCTTCTTCTTCTACAACTACTTTTTCTTCGTCTTCTTCTTCTTCTTCTTCTTCTCCTTCTCCTTCTTCTTTTACTTCTTCTTCTTCTTCTACTTCTTCTTCCTCCTTTTCTTTTTCATCTTCTTCTTCTTCATTTTCTTCTTCTTCTTCTTTTCTTGTTCTTCTTCTTTTATTATTCATTGTTCTACTTCTTTATCTTCTACTTATTCCTCTTCTTCTTCTTTATCTTCTTCTTCTTCTTCTTCTTCTTCTTCTACTTTTTCCACTTCTTCTTCTTCTTCTTCTTCTTCTTCTTCTTCTTCTCCACCTTCTTCTTCTTCTTCAACTTCTACTTCTTCTTCATCATCATCATCTTCTTCTTCTTCTTCAACTTCTTCTACTTCTTTTTCTTCTTCATCATCTGATTAAACTTCATCTTATTCATCTTCTTCTATCTCTTCTTCTTGTTTTTAATTCTGATTCCTCTTCTTCAACTACATCATATTCTTCGCCTTCTTTTTCTTCGTTGTCTTCATGTTCCTCTTCTTCTACTTCTTCATCTCCTCTTCTTCTTCTTCTTCTTCTTCCTCTTCTTCTTCTTCGTCTTCGCCTTAATCATCATCAACTTCTTCTTCTACTTCTTCAAATTTTTCTTCTTTTTCTTCATCATCATCATCATCTTCTTCTTCTTCTTCTTCTTCTTCTTCTCCTTCTTCTTCTTTTCGTTCTTCTCCTTCTTCTCCTCCAACATCTTCTTCTTCTTCTTCTTCTTCTTCTTCTTCTTCTTTTTCTTCTTCTTCCCCCTTCTTCTTTTTCGTCTTCTTTGTCTTCTTTTTTTTCTTCTTACCCTTCTTCTGCTTCTTCGTCATGTTCTTCATCTTTTTCTTCTACTTCTTCTTCTACTTCTTCTTCTTCTTCTTTTTCTTCTTCTTCTTCTTATTCTTCTTGATCTTTTTCTTCTGCTTCTTCTTTTTCTTCTTATTCTTCTTCGTCTACTTCTTGTTCTTCTTTTTCTTCTTCTTCTTCTTTGTCTTCTTCTTCATCTTCTTCATCTTCATCTTCTTCTTCTTATTCTTCTTCTTCTTCTCATCCTCCTCGTCCTCCTCCTCTTCCTTATTGTTCTTCTTTTTCTCCTTCTTCTTCTTCTTCTTCTTCTCCCTTCTTCTTCTTCTTCCTCTTTGTGTTCTTCTTCTTCATCAATTCTACTTCTTTTTCTTCTTCTTCTTCTTCTTCTTCTTCTTCTACTTCTTCAGCTTCTTCTTCTTCTACTACTTCGCCTTCTTTTCTTCTTGTTCTTGTTCTTCTTTTTCTTGTTCTTGTTCTTCTTCCTCTTCTTCTTCTTTCTGTTCTTCTTCTTCTTTTCATCTTCTTCTTCTTCCCCTTTTCTCTTCTTATTCTTTGTCTTCTTCTTCTTCATCTTTTTCTTCTACTCCTCCTCCTCCTTCGTCTTCACCTTTTTATTCGTCTTCGTCTTCTTATTATTCTTCCTCATCTGCTTCTTTGTCCCCTTCTTCTTCATCAATTTTTCTTCTTTTTGTTTTTATTCTTCTTCATCATCTTCTTCTTATTTTCTCTTCCTTTTTCATCTTATTCTACTTCTTCCTCTACTTCTTCTTTCTCTTCTTCTTCTTCTTCATCGCCTTTTCCTTCTTTTCCATCTTCTTCGTCTTCTTCTTCTTCTTGTTCTTCTCCTTCTTCTTTTTATTCTTCTTCTTCAACTTCTTCTTCATCTTCTTCTTCTTCTTCTTCTTCTACTTCTTCTTCTTCTTCTTCTTGTTCCTCTTCTTATTCCACTTCTTCTTCTTCCTCATCTTCTTCTTCTTGTTCTTGTTCTACTTCTTCTTCTTCTTCATCTTCTTCTTCTTCTTTTTCTTTTCTTCATCATCTTCTTCGTCTTCTCCTTCCTCTTCTTCTTCTTTTTCTTCACCCTCTTCTTCTTCTTCTTCAACTTCTTCTTCTTCATCTTCATATACTTCTTGTTCATCTTCCTCTTCTTCTTCTTCTTCATTTTCTTCTTCTTCTTCTTCTTCTTCTTCTGGATTGACTTCTTCTACTTCTTCTTCTTCAAATTTTTCTTCTTCTTCTTCTTCTTCATTGTCATCTTCTTCTTCTTCAACTTCTACTTCCTCTTCTCCCACTTCTCATACTCCTTTTTCTTCTTCTTTTTCTTCTTATTCTTATTTTGCTTCTTCTCCATCTACTACTTCTAGTTCTTCTTCTCCTTCTTCTACTTCTTCTTCTTTTTCATTATCTTCTTCTTCTTCTCTTCGTCTTCTTTTTTGTCTTCTTTGTTTTGTTCTTTTTCTTCTTGCTCTTCTTCTATTTCTTCTTCATGTTCTTCATCCTTTTCTTCTTCTTCTCTTCTCCTTTTTCTTCTTCTTCTTTGCATTCTTCATCATCATCATCATCATCATCGTCCTCTCCTTCATCTTCTTCTTCTTATTCTTCTTTGCCTTCTTCATCTTCTGCTACTTCTTCTTTATCATCTTATCTTCAT
>JAIUJO010003061.1:0-2500 GCA_023846275.1 Vanilla planifolia
TTCAAATCCCTCTTCTTCTTCCTCTTCTTCCTCTCTCTTGTTCTTATTCTTCTTCTTGTTCTTCTTCTTCGTTTTTGCTTCATCTTATTCTTCTTCATCATCATAATCTTCTTCTTCTTCTTCTTCATCTTCATCGTTTCTTCTACTTATTCTTCTTCCTCTTCTTCTTTTCTTCTTCTTCACTTTCTTCTTTCTTCATTTTCTTTATCTATTTCTTCTTCTTCTTCTTCTTCTACTTCTTCTTCTTTTTCCTCTTCTTCTTCTTTTTTTTTTCTTCTTCTTCTTCTTTTGCTCCTCCTTCTCCTCCTCTATTCCTATTCTTCTTCCTCTTCTTCATCTTCTTCTACTTTTTCTTCTTCATCTTTTTCTTCTTCTTCCACTTCTTCTTCTTCTTCTTCTTCTTCTTTTTCTTTTTCTTTTTCTTTTGCTTCTTCTTCTTCTTCTTCTTCTTCTACTTCTTTTGATGCTTCTTCTTCTTCTTCATCTTCCTCAACTTCTTCTTCCTCTTCTTATTCTTCCTCTATGTCTTCCTCGTCTTTCTTGCTCTTATTCTTCTTCTTCTTCTTCCTCTTCTTCTTCTTCTTCCTCCTCTTCTTCTTCTTCTTCCCCTTCTTCTACTTCTTCTTTGTCTTCTTCTACTTCTTCTTACTCTTCTTCTTCTTCTTCCTTTTCTTCTTCTTCTTCCTCTTCTTTTTCCTCTTCCACTTCTTCTTCTTCCTCTTCAACTTCTACTTCTTCCTCTTCCTCTTCTTCTTCTTCCTCTTCTTCTTCTTCTTCTTCTTCTTCTCCATCTTCTTCTCCTTTTTATTCTTCTTCTTCTACTCTTTCATCAACTTCTTCTTCTTCTTTTACTTCTTCTTCCTCTACTTCTTCTTCTTCTTCTTCCACCTCTTCTTCTTCCAATACTTCGAATTCCTCTTCTTCTTCCTCTTCTTCCTTCCCCTTCATCTTCTTCTTCTTCTATTTCATCTTATTCTTCTTCATCTCCTTCTTGTTGTTGTTGTTTTCTTCTTCTACTATTTATTCTTGTTCGTATACATCGTTTTGTTCTACTTCTTCTTCCTCTTCTTCTTTTTTCTTCTTCTTCACCTTCTTCTTCTTCTTCATTTTCTTTATCTGTTTCTTCTTCTTCTTATTCTTCTTTTTCTTCTTTTTCATTTTCTTCTTCTTCTTGTTCTTGTTCTTCTTCTTCTTCTTTTTCTACTTCTTGTAATTATTCTTCTTCTTCCTCATCTTCTTCTTCTTCCACCTTTTATTCCTTGTCTTCTACTTCTTATTCTTCATCTTTATCTTTTTTTTTCTCTTCTTTTTCTTCTTTTTCTTCTCTTTCTCCTCTTGCATATCTTCTTCCTCCTCTTCTTCTTTTCTTCTAACATTTCTTCTTCCCCATCTTTTTCTTCCTCTTCCATGTCTTGTTCATCTTTTTCTTCTCCTTCTTCTGCTTCTTCTTCTCCTTCTTCTTCTAATTCTTCTTCTTCCTCCTATTCCTCCTCCTCCTCCTCTTCTTCTTCTTCTCCTTCTTCATTTATTTCTTCTAATTCTTCTTCTTCCTCTTCTTCTTCTTCATCTTCTTCTTCTTCTTCTTATTCTTCTTCTTGTTCTTCTTCTTCTTCTTTTCTTCTTCTCTTTCATCTTCTTTTTCTTTTTCTTCTTCTCCTTCTTCTGCTTCTTCTTCTTCTTCTTCTTCTACTTCTACTACTACTACCAGTTCAAATTCTTCTTCTTCTTCTTCTTCTTCTTCTCTCTTCCTTCCTTTTCCTCTTCTTTGTCCTCTTCTTCGACTTCTTCCACTTTTGCTCTTCTTTTTCTTCTTCTTGTTCTTCTTCTTCTACATCTTTTTCTTCTCCTACTTCTACTTCCTCTTGCTCTTCTTCTTCACATTCTTCTTCTTCACTTTCTCCTTCTTCTTCTTCTTCTTCTTCTTCTGGTTTTCTTTCTTCTTCTGCTTCTTCTTCTTCTATTGCTTCCTATACTTACTTCTAAATCTTTGTCTTCTCCTCTTTCTTCAACTTCCCCCTCATCTTCTAAATCTTTTCTACTTTCTCTTCTCCTTCCTCTTCTTCCTTACTCCTCTTCTTCTTCTTCTTCTTCTCTTCTTTTTCTCCTTCTCTTGTTACTCTTCTTTTATTCTTCTTCTTCTCCTCCTCTTTCTTCTTCTGCTTCTTCCTCTTCTTCAAATTTTTCTTATTCTTGTTCTTCTTCTACTTCTTATTCTTCTCGTTCTTCTTCTTCTTCTTCTTCTTCTTCTTATTCTTCTACTTCTTCTTTTTCTTCTTCTGCTTCCAGTTTTTTTCTTCTTTTCTTCTTCTTCTTCTTCTTCCTCTTCTTCTCCATCTTCTTCTTCCTCGTCTTCTTCTTCTTCTTCTACTTCTTCTTCATTTTCTTTTTCCTCTATCACTTCTTCTATTTCTTCTTCTTCTTCTTCTTCTTCTACTACTACCTCCTTCTAGTTCCTCTTCTTCTTCTTCTTCTTCTTCTTCTTTATCGTCTTCATCATCTT
>JAIUJO010003061.1:7500-10000 GCA_023846275.1 Vanilla planifolia
CCTTCCTTTTCTTCTCCTTCTTCCTCCTCTTCGTCTTCTTCTTCTTCCTTTTCCTCTTCTTCAACTTCTTGTACTTCTTCTCCTTCTTCTTCTTTTTGTTCTTGTCCTTCTTTGTTTTCTTCTTCTTCTTCTTGTTTTTTTTCTTCCACTTCTACTTCTTCTTCTACCTCTACTTATACTTCTTCTTCTCCTAATTATTCTCCTCCTTCATTTTCTTCTTCTTCTTAATTTTCTTCTTAATCTTCTTCTTCATCTTCTTCCTTTTCTTCTGCTTCTTCTTCTTCTTCTTCTTTTTCTTCTTCTACTTACTCTCCTTCCTCTTCTTCATCTTTGTCCTCTTCTTCCTATTCTTCTTCTTCTTCTTCTTCTTCCTCCTCTTCTTCTTCTTCTTCTTCTTCTTCTTCTTCTTCTTCTTCTTCTTCTTCTTCTTCTTTTTCTTCTTCTTCTTCTTTTCCTTCTTCTTCTTCTTCTTCTCCTTCTTATTCTTCTTCTTCTTCTTCTTCTTCTTCCTTTTCTTCTTCTTCTTCTTGTTCTTCCTCTTCCTCTTCTAATTCTTCTTCCTCCTCCTCTTCTTCTTCTTCTTCTTTTTCTTCTTCCACTTCTTCTTCTTCTTCTTCTTCCCGTTCTTCTTCATCTTCTTCTTTCTATTCTTCTTCCTCTTCTACTTCCTCATCTTCTTCCTCTTCTTCTTCGTCATCTTCTTCTTGCACTTCATGCTCTTCTTCTTCTTCTTCCTCTTCCTCTTCTTGTTTGTCATATTTTTCATCATCTTCTTCTTCTTCTTCTTCTTCTTCTTCTTCCTCTTCTTCTTCTTCTTCTTCTTCTTTCTTCTTTCTTTTTCTTCTTCTTGTTCTTCCTCTTCTTCTTCATCATCTTCTTCTTCTTCTTCCTCTTCCTCTTCCTCTTCTTCTTCTTTTCTTCTTCTTCTTCATCTTCTTCTTCCTCTTCTTCTTCTTCTTCTTCGTTTTCTTCTTCTTCTTCTTCTTCCTCTTCCACTTCTTCTTCCTCCTCTTCTTTTCTTCTTCTTCTTCTTCTTCTTCTTCCTTTTCTTCTTCTTCTTCATCTTCCTCTTCTTCTTTCTTCTCTTCCTTTTCTTCTTCTCTCATCTTTCCTCTTCTTCTTTCTTCTTCCACTTCTCTTCTTCTTCATTATCTCCATCTTTTACTTCTCCATATTCTTCTCCTTCTCCTTCTTCTTCTTGTTCTACTTCTTCTTCTTCTTCTTCTTCTTCTTCTTCTTCTTCTTGTCCTTCCTCCTTCTTCTCCCTTCTTCTTCTCTCTCTTCTCCTTCTTCTCCCTTCTCTCTCTCCTTCTCTTCTCCTTCTCCTTCTCTTCTCCTTCTCCTCTCTTCTTCTCTCTCTCTCCTTCTCCCTTCTCCTTCTCTTCTCCTTCCCTTTGCCTCTCTTCTCCTTCTTTCTTCTCTCTCCTCCTTCTCCTCCTTCTCCTTCTTCTCCTTCACCATCTCCTCTTCCTCCTTCTCCTTATCTCCTTCCTCTCCTCCTTCTTCCTCTCCTTCTCCTTCTCCTTCTTCTCCTCCTCCTTGTCCTTCTTCTCCTTCTCCTTCTCTTCTTCTCCTTCTCCTTATCCTCCTCCTCCTTCTCCTTCTCCTTCTTCTCCTTCTCCTTATCCTCCTCCTCCTTCTCCTCCTTCTCCTCCTTCTCCTCCTTCTCCTTCTTCTCCTTCTTCTCCTTCTTCTCCTTCTTCTCCTTCTCCTCATTCTCCTCTTTCTCCTTCTTCTCCTCCTTCTCCTTCTTCTCCTTCTCCTCCTTCTCCTCCTTCTTCTCCTTTTCCTCCTTCTCCCCCTTCTGCTTCTTTCTACTTCTTCTTCTCCTTCTGCTTCTTCTCCTTCTCCGTCTCCTTCTTCTCCTTCTTCTCCTTCTCCTTCTTCTCCTTCTTCTCCTTCTTCTCCTTCTCCTCCTTCTCCTCCTTCTCCTTCTTCTCCTTCTTCTCATTCTTCCCCTCCTCCTTCTCCTTCTTCTCCTTCTTCTCCTTCTTCTTCTCCTTCTTCTTCTTCTTCTTTACCTCCTCTTTCTCTTCTTCTTCTTCTCCTTCTTCTTCTCCTCCTCCTCCTCCCTCTTCACCTTCTACTCCTTCTTCTCCTTCTCCTCCTTCTTCTCCTCTTTCTCCTTCTTCTCCTTCTCCTCCTTCTTCTGCTCCTTCTCCTGCTTCTGTTCCTTCTCCTTCTTCTCCTTCTTCTCCTTCTTCCCCTTCTTCTCCTTCTTCTCCTTCTTCTCCTTCTTCTCCTTCTTCTCGTTCTTCTCCTTCTTCTCTTTCTTCTCCTTCTTCTCCTTCTTCTCCGTCTTCTGCTTCTTCTCCTTCTTGTTGTTCTCCTTCTTCTTCTTCTTCATCTTGTCCTGCTTCTCCTTCTTCTTATCCTTCTTCTCCTTCTTCTTCTTCTTCTCCTTCTTCTTCTTCTTCTTCTTCTTCTTCTTCTTCTTCTTCTTCCTTTTCCTCCTCTTCTTCTTCCTCTTCTACCTCTTCCCCATCTTCCTCTTCCTCTT
>JAIUJO010003061.1:15000-20000 GCA_023846275.1 Vanilla planifolia
TTCTTCTTATTCTTCTCCTTCTTCATGTTCTTCTACTTCTTCATCTTCTTCCTTCTACTCCTCTTCTTGTTCTTTTTCTTCTTCTTATTCTTCTTCTTTTTTCTACTTCTTCTATTTCTTCAAATTCTTCTTCTTCTTCTTCTTCTTTCTATTAATTCATCTTCTTCTTCTTATTCTACTAATTCAACTTCTTCCTCTTCTATTTATTCTTCAACTTCTTCTTCTTCTTTTTCTTCTTATTCTTATTCTTATGCTTCCTTTTCTTCTTCTTCTCCTTCCTCTTCTTCTTTTTTTTCTTCTTCTTCTTTTTCTTCTTCTTCTTCTTGTTGTTGTTCTTCTTCTTCTTCATCTTCCACTACTAGTACTACTACTACTACATCAACTTCTTCTTTTTCTTCTTCTTCTGCATCTTCTTCTTCCTCTTCTTCCTTCCTTTTTCTCTCTTCTTTTTGCTCTTGTCCGGCTTCTTCTTATTTTGCCCTTCTTTTCCTTCTTCTTCTTCTTCTACTTCTTCTACTTCTTATTCTTTATTTTCTTCTTCTACTACTACTTCCTTTTCTTCTTCTTCTTCAGCTTCTTCTTCTTTATTTTCTTCCTCTACTTCTTCGTCTTCTTTTTCTTCTTCTTCTTTTTGTTCTTCTTCTTCTTCTTCATCTACTGCTTCTGGTACTTCTTCTAATTCTTCTTCTTCTCCTCCTTTTTCATCTTTTACATCTTTTTCTTCTTCCTCTTCTCCTTCCACTTCTTCCTTACTCTTTTACTTCTTTTCTTCTTCTTCTTCTTCTTGTTTATATTTTTTTTTCTTCTTCTTCCTCTACTTCTTCTTCCTCATCATTTTCTTCTTCTTCATCTTTTTTTCTTCTTCTTCATTTTCTTCATCATCTTCTTCTTCTTCTTCTTCTTCTTCTTCTTCTCCTTCTTCTTCTTCTTCTTCTCCTTTTCTTCTTCTTCTTCTTCTTCGTGTTCTTCTTCTACTTTTTCTTCTTATTATTCTTCTTCTTATAGTTCTTCTTCTTCTTCTTCTACTTCTTCTTCCTTCGCTTCTTCTTCTTCCACCTCTTCTTCTACCTATTCCTTGAATTCCTCTTCTTCTTCCTCTTCCTCCTTCCTCTTCTTCTTCTACTTCTTCTTCTTCTTATTCATCTTATTCTTCATCAACCTCTTCGACTTCTTCTTTTTCTTCTTCTTCTTCTTCTTCATGGTTTTCTTATACTTCTTCTTCCCCTTCTTCTTCTTTTTCTTCTTCTCCTTCTTGTTTTTCTTCTTCTTGTACTACTTCTTCAAATATTTCTTCATCTTTTTCTTCCTCTTCCACTTCTTCTTCATCTTTTTCTTCTCCTTCTACTTCTTCTTCTTCTTCTTCTTCTTCTCCTTCTTCATGTTCTTCTTCTTCTTCTTCTTCTTTCTACTAATTCATCTTCTTTTTCTTATTCTACTAATTCATCTTCTTCCTCTTCTATTTCTTCTTCATCTTCTTCTTCTTGTTCTTCTTCATCTTTTTCTTATTCTTATTCTTATTTTTCCTCTTCTTCTTCTTCTTCTCCTTCCTCTTCTTCTTCTTTTTCTTCTTCTTCTTTTTCTTCCACTTCTACTACTACTACTTCAAATTATTCTTTTTCTTCTTCTTCTACATCTTCTTTTTCCTCTTCTTCCTTCCTTTTTTTCTTCGTCGTCTACTTCGACTTCTTCTTCTAATACGCTTCTTTTTCTTCTTCTTCTTCTTCTACATTTTATTCTTTATTTTCTTTTTCTACTACTACTTCTTCCTCTTCTTCCTCTTCTTCACATTCTTCTTCTTCATTTTCTTCTTATTCTTCTTCTTCATCTTCTTTTTCTTCTTCTTCTTGTTCTTGTTGTTCTTCTTCTTCTTCATCTATTGCTTCTGGTGCTTTTTCCAATTCTTCTTCTTCTCCTCCTTTTTTGTCTTCTACAACTTTTTCTTCTTCCTCTTCTCCTTCCTCTTCTTCCATACTCTTCTTCTTTTCTTCTTCTTCTTCTTGTTGTTTTTCTTTTTCTGCTCTACTTCTTCTTCTTCTTCATCATTTTCTTCTTCTACGTATTCCTTTTCTTCTTATTCTTTTTCTTCTTCTTCTTCTCTTTTTCTTCTTCTTCTTCTTCTTCTTCTTCTTCTTTTCCTTCTTCTTCTTCTTCTCTTTTTCTTCTTCTTCTTCTTCTTCTTCTTCTAGTACTACTACTTTTTCTTCCTATTGTTCTTCTTGTTCTTCTTTTTTCTCTTCTTCTTATTTTACTTCTTCTTTTTCTTCTTCTTCTTCTTCTTCTTTTTCTTCTTCTTCTTCTTCTTCTTTTTCTTGTCCTTCTTCTTCTACTACTTATTCCTCTTCTCCTTTTTCTTCTTCTTCATTTACTTCTTCTTCTTCTTCTATTTCCACTTCTTTTTCCTCTTCTTCTTCTTCTTCTTCTACTTCTTGTAATACTTCTTCTTCTGCTTTATCATTCTCGTCTTCTTCTTCCTCCTCTTATTCTTCCTCTACTTCTTCCTTGCCATTCTTACTATTCTTCTTCTTCTTCTACATCCTATTCTTCAGTTTCTTCTTCTTCTTCTTTTTCATCTTCTTCTTCTTTTTTTTCTTCTTCTTCTTCTTCTTCTTCTTCTTCTTCTACTACTCTTTCTTCTTCTCCCTATTCTTTTTCTATTTTTTCTTCCATTACTTCTTCTTCTTCAACCTCTTATTCTACCTATTCTTCGAATTCCTCTTGTTCTTCCTCTTCCTCCTTCCTCTACTTCTTCTTCTTCTTCTACTTTTCCTTCTTATTCAACTTATTCTACATCATTATCTTCTTCAACATCTTCTTTTTCTTCTTCTTCTTCTTCTTCTTCTTCTTCTTCTTCATATTTTCTACTTCTTTTTCTTCTCCTTCTTCTTTTTCTTCTTCTTCACTTTCTTCTTCCTCCCCTTCATTTTCTTTATCTGTTTCTTCTTCGTCTTATTCTTCTTCTTCTTCTTCTTCCCTCTCTTCTTGTTCTTTTTCTTCTTCTTCTTCTTTTTCTCCTCCTTCTCCTCCTCCTCCTCTTATTCTTCTTCCTCTTCTTCTTCTTCTTCTTCTTTTCCTTCTTGTTCCACTTCTTCTTCCTCTTCTTCTTTCTTCTTGTTTTTCTTCTTCTTGTTATTCGTCTTCTTCTTCTTCTTCTTCTTCTTCTTCTTCTTCTACTTCTTCTTCTTCTTCTTCTACTTCTACTTCTTCTCCTTCCACATCTTCTTCTTCTCGTTTCTCTTCTTCTTCTTCTTCTTCTTCTTTCTCTTCTTCTTCTTTCTCTTCTTCTTCTTCAACTTCTTCTTCTTCTACTTCTTCTTGTTTTTCTTTGTTTTCTCCTTCTTCTTGTTCTTCTTCTTCCCTTAATCTTCTTCTTCTTCTTCTCCTTCTTCTTCTTCTAGTTCTTCTACTTCTTCTTCTTCTTCTTCTTCTTCTCCTTCTTCTTCTTCTAGTTCTTCTACTTCTTCTTCTTCTTCTTCTTCTTCTCCTTCTTCTTCTTTTTATGTTTCCAATTCTTTTTCCTCTTCTTCTTCTTCTTCATCTTCTTCTTCTACTTCTCCTTCTTCTACTTCTTTTAAAACTTCTTCTTCTTCTTCATCTTCCTCGTCTTCTTCTTCCTCGTCTTATTCTTCCTCTACGTCTTCCACTTCTACAACCTATTCTTCGGTTTCTTCTTCTTCTTCTTCTTTTTCTTTTTGTCCATCTTCTTATTCGTTGTCTTCTTCTTCTTCTACAATTTCTTCTTCTCCTTCTTGTTCTTCTACATCTTCTTTCTCTACTTCTTCTTCTTCTTCCACGTCTTCTTCTTCTGGTTCTTCGAATTCCTCTTCATCTTCCTCTTCTTCCTTCCACTTCTTCTTTTTCTTCTTTTAATTCTTCTTCATCTTATTCTTTCTCATTTTCATCTTCTTCTTCTTCTTCATCATCTTCTTCTTCTACTTATTCATTTTCTTCTACATCTTCTTCTTCCTCATCTTCATTTTCCTCTTCATTTTCTTTATTTGTTTCTTCATCTTCTTCTTCCTCTTCTTCTTCTTCTTCTTCCTCTTCCTCTTCTTCTTCTTCCTCTTCTTCTTTCTTCTTCTTCTTCTTCTAGTTCTTCCTCTCCCTCTTCTTCTTTCTTCTTCCTCTTCCTGTTCTTCTTTCTTTTTCATCATCATCATCATCTTCTTCTTCTTCTTCTTTTTCTTTTCCTTCTTGTTCTTCTTTTTCTTCTTCTTCTTCTTCTTCTTCTACTTCTACTTCTTCTTTTCCTCCTCCTTCTCCTTCTCCTCCTCCTTCTATTCTTCTTCCTGTTCATCTTCTTCTAATTCTTCTTCTTTTTCATCTTCTTCTTCTTCCTCCTCGAATTCCTTCTCTTGTTCTTCTTTTTTATCTTTTTCTTTTTCTTTTTCTTCTTATTCTTCTTTTTCTTTTTCCTCCTCCTCCTCCTCCTCCTCTTATTCTTCTTCTTCTTCTTCTTCTTCTACTACTACTACTACTACTTTTTCTTCTTCTTCCACTTCTTCTTCTTCTTCTTCCTTCTTCTTCTTTTTCTTCTTCTTTTTTTTGTCTTCCCCTTCTTCTTATTCTTCTTCTTCTACTACTTCTTCTTCTTCATCTTCTTCTTCTTCTCATTCCTCATCTTCTTCTTCTCCTTTCTCTTCTTCTTCTTCTTCTTTTTCTTCTTCTTCTTTTTTCTCTCCTTCTTCTTTTGCTTCTTCTTCTTCTTCTTCTTCTTTGTTTTCTCCTTCTTGTTCTTCTTCTTCTAGTACTTCTTCTTCTTCTTCTTCTCCTTCTTCTTCTTTTTCTAATTCTTCTTCTTCTTCTTCTTCTTTTTCTTCTTCTTCTTCTCCTTCTTCTTCTTATGTTTACACTTCTTTTTCTTCTTTTTCTTCTTCTTCTTCTTATGCTTCCCCTTCTTTTTCTTCTTCCCCTTCTACTTCTTCAAAAACTTCTTCTTCTTCATCTTCCTCGTCTTCTTCCTCTTCTTATTCATCCTCTACGTCTTCCTTGTCTTTCTTGCT
>JAIUJO010003061.1:25000-27500 GCA_023846275.1 Vanilla planifolia
TCTTCTTCTTATTCTTCGTCTTCTTCTTTTTCTTCTACTTCTTCTTCTTCTTCATTTTCTTTTTCTTCTTCCACTTCTTATTCTTTTTCTTCTTCTTCTTCGTCTACTACTACTACTAATTCTTGTTCTTCTTCTTCTTCTTCTTCTTCTTCTTCTTTTACTTATTCATTTTCTACATATTTTTCCTCCTTCATCTTTTTACCTTTCTTCTTCTTCTTATTCATCCTTCTATATCTTCTTATCTATCTTCTACTTCTTCTTCTTCTTCTTCTTTTTCTCCTTCTTCATCTTCTTCTTCTTCTTCTACTACTTCCTCTTCATGTCCTTCTTCTACTTCTTCTACTTCTTCTTCCTCTTACAGCACTTCTTCCTCTTCTTCTTCTTCCACTTCTTCTTGCTCTTCTTCCTTCCTTCTCTTCTTCTTCTTCTTTTTCATTTTATTCTTCTCCTACTTCTTCTTTTTCTTCTTCTTCTTCTTCTTCTTCTTCTTCTTTGTCTTTCTTCTCCTTCATCTTCACCTTCTACTTCTTCTTCTTCTTCTTCTTGTTCTTGATCTTTTTTTCTTCTTCTACTTCTTCTTTTTCTTCTTCTTCATTTTGTCTTCTAATTGTTAATTTCTTCAACTTCTACTTTTTTCTTCTTCTATATCTTGTTGTTCTTCTTCTTCTACATCTTATTTTTCTTCATTTTCTTCTTCAACTTCTTCTTCTTCTGATTCTTCTACGTCCTTTTCTTCTCTTTCTCCTCGTTCCCTTCTTCTTCTTCTACTTTGCTTTTTCTCTTCTTCGTCATCTTTTTCTTTCTTCTTCAATCTACTTTTCGTACTTCTTCTTCTTCTTCTTCTTTTTCATTTTCTTCTTCTTCTACTTCTCCTTTTTACTCTTCATCTGCTTCTCCTCCTCCTCCTCCTTCTCTTCCTCCTCCTCTTGTTCGTCCTCTTCTTCCAATTTTTCTTCTTCTTCTTTTTCTTCTTCTTCTTCTTATTCTTCTTCTTCTTCTTCTTCTTCATCTCTCTTCTACTACTAATACTATTTCTTATTCTTCTTCTTCTTCAACTTCTTCTCCTTCTTCATCATCTTCTTCTTCTTATTCTTCTTCTTATTCTTTTTCTTCTTCCTCTTCTTCTTCTTCCTCTTCTTCTTCTTCTTCTTCTTCTTCTTCCTTTTTCTTCCTCTTCCTCTTCTACTTCGTCGTCTTCTTCCTCCTCCTCTTCTTTAACTTCTTCTTCGTCTTCTTCTTCTTCTTCTTCTTCTTCTTTCTCCTCTTCTTACTCTTCTTCTTTGTCATCTTTTTCATCTTCTTCTTCTTCTTCTCTTCTTTTCTTCTTCTTCTTCTCCTTCTTCTTCTTCTTCTTCTTCTTCTTCTTCTTCCTCTTCTTCTTCTTCTTCCTCTTCTTCTTCTTCTTCTTCTTCCTCTCCTTCTACTTCTTCGCCTTCTTTTACTTCTTCTTCCTCTTCTTCTTCTTCTTCCTCCTCTTCTTCTACCTCTTCCACTTCTTCTTCTTCTGCTTCAACTTCTGCTTCTTCCTCTTCCTTTTCTTCTTCTTCTTCCTCTTCTTCTTCTTCTTCTTCATCTTCATCTTCTTAATCTTCTTCTTCTTCTTCTTCTTCTTCTTCTTCTTTATTCTTCTTTTTCTTCTTCTTCTATGCTTCTTCTTCTTCTTCTTCTTCTTCTCTTATCTTCTTCTTCTTCTTCTTCTTCTTCTTCATCTTCATCTTCCTCTTCCTTCTTCTTCTTCCTCTTCAATTCCTCTTCTTCTTCTTCTTCTTCACCTTCATCTCCTTTATCTTCTTCTACTTTTTCTTTTTCTTCTTCTTATTCTTCTTCTTCTTCTTCTTCTTCTTCATCTTCTTCTTCTTCATTTTCTTCTTCTTCTTCTTCCTCCATCTCTTCTTGAACCTCATCTACATCTTCTTTTTCTTATTAATCTGCCTCTTTGTCTTCATGTTTTTCTACTTCTTATTCTTCATTCTTGTTCTTCGTTTTCTTCTGCTAGTAATACTACTACTTCTTCTTTTTCTTCTCTTTTTTCTTCTATTATACTTCTTCTTCTTCTTCCTCTTTTATTTTTTTCTATATCTTATAGTTATTGTCCTTATTGTTATTACTATTATTACTATTCTTCTTCTTCTACATCTTCATCATCTTCTTCTACTGCTTCCACTTCTTTGTCGTCTACCTCTCCTGCTTCTTCCTTCTCCTTCATCTTCTTCTTCTACTACTTCTTATACTTGTTCTTTTTTATCTCCTTTTCATTCCTATTCTTCTTCTTCTCCTTCTACTTCTTCCTTTTCTTCTTTTTCTTCTTCTTCTTCTTCTTCTTCTTCTTCTTCTTCTTTTTCTACTTTCTACTTCTTTTTCTACTTCTTCTTCTTCTTCTTCTTATTCTTTTGCTTCGCCTTCTTCTTATTCTTCTTCTTCTTCTTCTTCTTCTTTTTCCTCTTCTTTTCTTCCTTTTCCACTTCTTTTTCTTCTTCTACTTCTTCTTTTTCTCTTCTTC
>JAIUJO010003061.1:45000-50000 GCA_023846275.1 Vanilla planifolia
TCATCTTCTTCTTCCTCTTCGACTTCTTCTTCTTCTTCTTCTTCTTCTCCTTCTCCTTCGTATCCTTCATCTTCTTCTATTACTTCCACTTTTACTCCTTATTCTTCTTCTGATTCCTATTCTTCTCCTATTTCTTCTTCTTCTTCTTCTTCTTCTTCTTCTTCTTCCTCCTCCTCCTCTTCTTTTCTTCTCCATGTTCTTCGCTTTCTTCCTCTTCCTTTTCTTCTTCTTGTTCTTTTTTTTCTTCTTTTTTGCCATCCTCATCCTCTTCTTCTTTTTCTTGGTCATCAACATCTTCTCCTCCTTTTTCTCATTATTCTTCTTATTCTTCTTCTTCTCCTCCTTTTTCTCCATATCCTTCTTCTTCCCCTTCTTCTCCTTCTTCTTCTTTTGCTTTTTCTTCTTCTCCTTCTCCTTCTACTTTTCCTTCTTCTTTTTCTTCTTCTTCTTCTTCTTCTTCATCTCCATCTTCTAATTCTCCTTCCTCTTCTTCTTCTTCTTCTTCTTCTTCTTCTTCTTCTTCTTCTTTTCCTTCTTCTTCTTCTACTTTTTCTTTTTCTTCTTCTCCTTCTTCTTCTACTTCTTCCTCTTCTTCTACTACTTTTTCTTCTTATTGTTATTCTTGTTCCTCTTGTTTTTCTTCTAGTTCTTCTTCTTTCTCATCTTCTTCATCTTCTTCTTCTTATCCTTCTTCTTCTTGTTCTACTTCTTCTCATTTTTCTTCTACTTCTTCTTCTTCTTCTTCTTCTTTTACTTCTTCTTCAGTTTCCACTTCTTTTTCCTCTTCTACTTGTTCTTCTTCATCATCATCTTCTTCATCTTTTTTTTTCTTTTTCTTCTTCTTTTTTTCTTCTTCTCCTTCTTCTTCGTCTACTACTACTACTATTTCTTCTTCTTCAATTTCTTCTAATACTTTTTCTTCTTCTTCATCTTCCTCATCTTCATCTTCCTCTTCTTATTCTTCGACAACGAACATGCTTGCATTTCTTACTGTTCATCTTCTTCTTCTACATCCTATTCTTCTGCTTCTTCTTCCTCTCCTCCTTTTTGTTCTTCTTCATCTTTTTCTTCTTCTTCTTCTTATCCTTCTTCTTCATCTTCTACTACTCTTTCTTCTACTCCTTATTATTCTACTTCTTCCTCTACTTTTTCTTCTTCTTCCACCTCATCTTCTTCCTGTTCTTCGAATCCTTCTTCTTCTTCCTCTTCTTCCACCCTCTTGTTCTTATTATTCTTCTTGTTCTTCTTCTTCGTT
The DNA here is from genome assembly GCA_023846275.1 of Vanilla planifolia. Taxonomy (NCBI): domain Eukaryota; kingdom Viridiplantae; phylum Streptophyta; class Magnoliopsida; order Asparagales; family Orchidaceae; genus Vanilla; species Vanilla planifolia. The sequence goes on from JAIUJO010003061.1 coordinate 46,256, forward strand.
TTTGCTTCATCTTATTCTTCTTCATCATCATAATCTTCTTCTTCTTCTTCATCTTTATCGTTTTCTTCTACTTATTCTTCTTCCTCTTCTTCTTTTTCTTCTTCTTCACTTTCTTCTTTTCTTCATTTTCTTTATCTGTTTCTTCTTCTTTTACTTCTTCTTTTTCCTCTTCTTCATCTTCTTTTTTTTTCTTCTTCTTCTTTTGCTCCTCCTTCTCCTCCTGTTCCTATTCTTCTTCCTCTTCTTCATCTTCTTCATCTTCTTCTACTTTTTCTTCTTCATATTTTTCTTCTTCTTCCACTTCTTCTTCTTCTTCTTCTTCTTCTTCTTCTTCTTCTTCTTTTTCTTTTGCTTCTTCTTCTTCTTCTTCTTCTTCTACTTCTTCTGATGCTTCTTCTTCTTCTTCATCTTCCTCAACTTCTCCTTCCTCTTCTTATTCTTCCTCTATGTCTTCCTCGTCTTTCTTGCTTTTATTCTTCTTCTTCTTCCTCTTCTTCTTCTTCTTCCTCCTCTTCTTCTTCTTCTTTCCCTTCTTCTACTTCTTCTTCATCTTCTTCTGCTTCTTCTTACTCTTCTTCTTCTTCTTCTTCCTTTTCTTCTTCTTCTTCCTCTTCTTTTTCCTCTTCCACTTCTTCTTCCTCTTCAACTTTTACTTCTTCCTCTTCCTCTTCTTCTTCTTCCTCTTCTTCTTCTTCTTCTTCTCCATCTTCTTCGCCTTTTTATTCTTCTTCTTCTACTCTTTCATCTTCCTCTTCTTCTTCTTTTACTTCTTCTTCCCCTACTTCTTCTTCTTCTTCTTCCACCTCTTCTTCTTCCTATACTTCGAATTCCTCTTCTTCTTCCTCTTCTTCCTTCCTCTTCTTCTTCTTCTATTTCATCTTATTCTTCTTCATCTCCTTCTTCTTCTTGTTCTTCTTCTTCTACTACTTATTCTTGTTCGTATACATCATTTTGTTCTACTTCTTCTACTTCCTCTTCTTCTTTTTCTTCTTCTTCACCTTCTTCTTCTTCTTCATTTTCTTTATCTGTTTCTTCTTCTTATTCTTCTTTTTCTTGTTTTTCATTTTCTTCTTCTTCTTGTTCTTCTTCTTCTTCTTCTTCTTGTTTTACTTCTTGTAATTACTCTTCTTCCTCATCTTCTTCTTCTTCCTTTGATTCCTTGTCTTCTACTTCTTATTCTTCATCTTTATCTTTTTCTTTTTTCTCTTCTTCTTCTTCTTCTTTTTCTTCTCTTTCTCCTCTTGCATATCTTCTTCCTCCCCTTCTTCTTCTTTTCTTCTAACATTTCTTTTTCTCCATCTTTTTCTTCCTCTTCCATCTCTTGTTCATCTTTTTCTTGTCCTTCTTCTGCTTATTCTTCTCCTTCTTCTTCTTCTTCTTCTTCCTCCTATTCCTCCTCCTCTTCTTCTTCTTCTTCTCCTTCTTCATTTATTTCTTCTAATTCTTCTTCTTCTTCCTCTTCTTCTTCTTCTTCTTCATCTTCTTCTTCTTCTTCTTATTCTTCTTCTTGGTCTTCTTCTTCTTCTTTTCTTCTTCTTCTCTTTCATCTTCTTTTTCTTTTTCTTCTTCTCCTTCTTCTGCTTCTTCTTCTTCTTCTTCTACTTCTACTACTACTACCAGTTCAAATTCTTCTTCTTCTTCTTCTTCTTCTTCTTCTTCTTCCTCTTCTTCCTTCCTTTTCTTCTTTTTTGTCCTCTTCTTCGACTTCTTCTACTTTTGCTCTTCTTTTTCTTCTTCTTGTTCTTCTTCTTCTTGTTCTTCTTCTTCTACATCTTTTTCTTCTCCTACTACTACTTCCTCTTGCTCTTCTTCTTCACATTCTTCTTCTTCACTTTCTTCTTCTTCTTCTTCTTCTTCTTCTTCTTCTGGTTTTCTTTCTTCTTCTGCTTCTTCTTCTTCTTCTATTGCTTCCTATACTTACTTCTAAATCTTCGTCTTCTCCTCTTTCTTCAACTTCCCCCTCATCTTCTAAATCTTTTTCTACTTTCTCTTCTCCTTCCTCTTCTTCCTTACTCTTCTTCTTCTTCTTCTTCTTCCTCTTCTTTTTCTCCTTCTTCTTCTTGTTACTCTTCTTTTATTCTTCTTCTTCTCCTCCTCTTTCTTCTTCTGCTTCTTCCTCTTCTTCAAATTTTTCTTATTCTTGTTCTACTTCTACTTCTTATTCTTCTTGTTCTTCTTCTTCTTCTTCTTCTTCTTCTTCTTATTCTTCTACTTCTTCTTCTTGTTCTTTTTTTTCTTCTTCTGCTTCTTCTTCTTCTTTTTCTTCTTCTACTTCCAGTTTTTTTCTTCTTTTCTTCTTCTTCTTCTTCTTCCTCTTCTTCTCCATCTTCTTCTTCCTCGTCTTCTTCTTCTTCTTCTACTTCTTCTTCATTTTCTTTTTCCTCTATCACTTCTTCTATTTCTTCTTCTTCTTCTTCTTCTTCTACTACCTACTTCTAGTTCCTCTTCTTCTTCTTCTTCTTCTTCTTTATTATCTTCGTCATCTTCTTCTTCTTCTTCTTTTTCTTGTTCCTCTAATTCTTCTTAATTTTCTTCGTCTTCTTCTTCTTCTTCTTCTTTTACTTCTTCTAATTCTTGTTCTTCTTTATCTTCTTCTTCCCCTTCTTCTTATTCATCTTCTTCTTTATCTTATTATTTACCTTCTACTTCTTCTCTTCTTCTTCTTCTTCTTCTTTTACTCCTTCCTCTACTCATCTTATTGTTCTTCTTCTACTTCTTCTAATTCTTATTCTTCTACTTCTTCTTGCTCTTACACTACTTCTTCCTCTTCTTCATCTTCCACTTCTTCTTCCTCTTCTTCCTTCCATCTCTTCTTCTTCTTCTTTTTCTACTTCTCCTTCTTTGTCTTCTTCTTCTTCTTCATCGTTCTCTTCTCCTTCTTCTTCACCTTTGTCTTATTATTATTATTATTATTGTTTTTCTTCTTCATTTTCTTCAACTTCTTCATTTTCTTCAACTTCTTTATTTTCTTCTACTTCTTCTTTTTCTCCTTCTTTATCTTCTTCTTCTTCTGCTTCTTATTCATCATTTCCTTTTTCTCCTTCTACTACTTCTTCTTCTTCTTCTTCGGTTTCCACTTCTTTTTCCTCCACTTCTTCTTCCTCTTCTTCTTTTCCTTCTTTTTCTTTTGCTTCTTCATCTTCTTCTTCTTCTACAACTACTTCTTCTGATACTTCTTCTTCTTCTTCATTTTCCTCACCTTCTTCTTCCTCTTCTTATTCTTCCTCTACGTCTTCCTTGTCTTTCTTGCTCTTCTTCTTCTTCTTCTTCTACATCCTATTCTTCTGTTTCTTCTTCTCCTTCTTCATCTTCTTCATCTTCTTCTATTTCATCTTCTTCTTATTCTTCTTTTACTTCTTCTTCCTCAACTTCTTCCTTTTCAACCTCTTTTTCTTCCTGTTCTTCGAATTACTCTTCTTCTTCCTCTTCTTCCTTGCTCTTCTTCTTCTTCTTCTTCTTCTTCTTTTTTAACATATTTTTCTTCATCATCTTCTTTTTCTTCTTCTTCTTCTTCTTCTACTTCTTATTCTTGTTCGTCCACATCGCCTTCTTCTACTTCTTCTTCTTCCTCTTCTACTTTTTCTTCTTCTTCAACTTCTTCTTCTTCCTCTTCTACTTTTTCTTCTTCTTCAACTTCTTCTTCTTCTTTATTTTCTTTATCTGTTTCTTCTTCTTCTTCTTATTCTTCTTTTTCTTGTTTTTTCTCTTCTTCTTCTTCTTGTTCTTCTTCTTCTTCTTCTTCTTC
>JAIUJO010003061.1:52500-55000 GCA_023846275.1 Vanilla planifolia
CTTCTTCATCTTGTTCTCCTCCTTCTTTTCTTCTTCTTCTTCTACTTATCCTTCTTCTACTACTTCTTCTTCTTATTCTTCTACTTCTCCTTCCTCTTGTTCTTCATCTTCTTCTACTTCTTATTTCCCTTTTTCTTTTTCTTCTTCTAGATGCTTTCCCTCCTCCTTTTCTTCTTGTTCTTCTTTTCCTTCTTTTACTTCTTCTTATTCTTCTTCTTCTTCTTCTTCTTCTTTCTCATCTTCCTCTTCCTCTTCTTCTTCTTCTTCTTCTTCTTCTCCTTCTCCTTTTTCTTTTATGCCTTCTTCTTCTTCTTCTTTTTCTTCCTCTTCCTCTTTTTCTTCTTCTTCTTCTTCTTCTCCTTCTTCTCCTTCTTCTTCTTCTTCTTCTTCTTCTTCTTCTTCTTCTTTCCTGAAATCTTTCTCTTATTCCTCTTCTACTTCTTATTCTTCTTCATATTTTTCATATTCTTCATCAACTTCATCTTCTTCTTCTTCTTCTTGCTCTTCTTCTACTTCCTCCACCTCCTCCTTTTCTTCTTCCCATTCTTCCTCTTTTTCTAATTCTTGTCCTTCTTCTTCATCTTCTTCTTCTTATTATTTTCTTCTTGTTATTCTTCTAGCTCTTCTTCTTGCTCTTCACCTTCTACTTCTTCATCATCATCTTCTTCTTCTTCTTCTTCTTCTTCTTCTTCTCCTCCTCCTCCTTTTCTTCTTCTTCTTTTTCTTGTTCTTCTTCTCCTCCTCCTTCTTCGTCATCTTCTTCTTATTATTCTTGTACTTCTTCTTCTTCTTCTTCTTCTTCATCTTCTTCTTCCTCTTCTAATTTTTCTTCTTCTTCTTCATATTCTTTTTCTTCTTATTCATTGTCTTCTTCTTGTACTTCTTCTTCCACTTCTTCATTTTGTTCTTCTCCTTCTTCTTCTTCTTCTTCTTCTTCCTCTTCTTCCTCCTCTTCTTCTTCTTGCTTTTCTTCTTCTTGTTCGACCTCTTCTTCTTCTTCTTCTTGTACTTATTTTTCATGTTCTTCTTCCCATCCTTCCTCTTCTTCTTCTTCTTCTTCTTTATCTTCTTCTTCTTCTTCTTCTTCTTCCCCCTCTCCTTCTTCTCCTTGTTCTTCTTCTTCTTCTTCTTCTCCTTCCTTTTCTTCTTCTTCTTCCTCCTCTTCGTCTTCTTCTTTTTCCTTTTCCTCTTCTTCAACTTCTTGTACTTCTCCTTCTTCTTCTTTTTGTTCTTGTCCTTCTTTGTTTTCTTCTTCTTCTTCTTGTTTTTTTTCTTCCACTTCTACTTCTTCTTCTATTTCTACTTATACTTCTTCTTCTCCTAATTGTTCTCCTCCTTCATTTTCTTCTTCTTCTTAATTTTCTTCTTAATCTTCATCTTCATCTTCTTCCTTTTTTTCTGCTTCTTCTTCTTCTTCTTCTTTTTCTTCTTCTGCTTACTCTCCTTCCTCTTCTTCATCATTGTCCCCTTCTTCCCATTCTTCTTCTTCTTCTTCTTCTTCTTCCTCTTCCTCCTCCTTTTCTTCTTCATCTTTTTCTTATTTTTCCTCCTCTTCTTCTTCTTCTCCTTCTTCTTCCTATTCTTATTCTTCTTATTCTTCTTCTTCTTCTTCTTATTCTCCTTCTTCTTCTTCTTCTTCCTATTCTTCTTCTTTTACTTCTTCTTCTTTTTCTTCTTCTTCTACTTCTTCTTCTTCGTCTTCTTCTTCTTCATCATCGTCTTCTTCATCTTCCTGTTCTTCTTCTTCTTCATCATCATCTTCTTCTTCTTCTTATTCTTCTTCTTCTTCTTCTTATTCTTTCTCTTCTTCTTCTTCTTCTTCTTCATTTACTTCTTCTCCTTTTTCTTCTTCTTATTATTCTTCTTCTTCTTCTTGTTCTTCTTCTTCTACTACTACTACTACTACTACTCTTTCTTCTTCTCATCCTTCTTCATCTACTTCTCTCCTTCTTCTTCTTCTTCTCTCCTTCTTCTTCTTCATCTTCTCCTTCTTTTTCTTCTTCTTCTTCTTATTCCTCTTCTTCTTCTTCTTCTTCTTCTTCCTCCTCCTCCTCCTCTTCTTCTTCTTGTAATTTTTCCTCTCCTTCTTCTTCTTCTTCTTTTTCTTCTTCTCCTTCTTCTACTACTTCTTCTCCTTTTACTTCTTCTTCTCCATCCTCTTCTTCTAGTCCTTCTCCTTCTTCTATTTCTTCTCCATCTTCTTATTCTTCTTCCTCTTCTTTTTTCGTCATCATTATCGTCATCATCATCATCATCTTCTTCTTCTTCTTCTAGTACTACTACTACTACTACTACTTCTTCTTCTTCTTGCACTTCTTCTTCAAATTCTACTTCTTCTTCCTCTTCTTCTTTTTCTTTTTCTACTTCTTCTTTTTCCACATCTTCTTCTTCTACTTCTTCTTCTTCTTCTTCCTCTTCATATTTCTCTTACTCTTCTTCTTCTACTTCATCTTTTTTTAGGTTCTTCTTTTCCTTCTTCTTTTTCTTCTTCTTCTTCTTC
>JAIUJO010001387.1:0-30000 GCA_023846275.1 Vanilla planifolia
TGCTTAGCCTAGGCTAGCCTGGCCTTGCCTAGCCTTTCCTAGCATAGCCTAACCTTCCTCTTCTCAACTCTACTCGACACTTACTCTGCTCTACTCTGCTCTGCTTTGCTTAGCTCTGCTCTACTCTCCTCTATTCTACTCTATTGCACTCTAGCCTAGCTTAGCCTAATTTAACCAAGCTCTACTCTAATCTACTCTAGCCTAACCTAGCCAAGCCTAACCTACCTTAGCTCTGTTCTGCTCTATTCTTCTCTACTCTACTCTAATCTAGTCTACACTGCTCTCCTCTACTCTACTCTACTTTGCTCTACATTACACTACACTGCTACACTCTTCTCTTCTCTACTCTACTCTAGCTTAGCTTAGCCTAGCCTAACCTAGCTCTACTCTACTCTACTCTACTCTACTATACTCTTCTCTACTCTAGCCAAGCCTAGCCTACCCTAGCCTAGCCTGGCCTTACCTAGCATAACTTAGCCCAACCTAACCTAGAACTACTCTGCTCTACTTTACTCTATTCTACTCTACTCCAGCCTAGTTTACTGTAGCCTAGCCTAGTCTAGCCTAACCTTGCTCTAGTCTACTCTACTCTACACTATTCTACTCCACTCTGCTTAGCCTAGCCTAACCTAACTCTACTTTACTTTATTCTACTCCACTCTAATGAGCTTTATTCTTTTCTACTCTACTCTAAACTAACCTAGCCTAACTTAGCTCTACTCTACTCTACTCCACTCTAGCCTAGCTTAGCCTAACTTAGCTTTGCCTTATTTTGGTCTACTCTATTCTACTCTACTCTACTCTACAATACTCTACTCTACTCTAGCCTTCTTTAGCATAGCCTAGCATAGTTTAGCCTAATGTAGCTCTAATCTATCCTCCCCAACTTTACTTTACTCTACTCTACTCTAGCTTAGCCTAGCATAGCCTAGCCTAACGTAGCTCTACTCTTCTTTACTTTTCTCTACTCTACTCTACTCCATCCTACTCTACTCTACTCTAACTTTGCTTAGCCTAGCTTAGCCGAAACTAGATCTACCCTAGTCTACTCTATTCTACTCTAACCTTGCATAGCCTAACCTAACTCAACTCTGCTCTGCTCTACTTTGCTCTACTTTTTGCTTCTATGCTCTACTCTACTCAACTCTACTCTGCTCTACTCTACTCTACTTTGCTCTACTCTACTCTACTTTACTTTACTATATTCTAGCTTAGCCTAGCCTAACTAAGCTTTACTCTACTATACTTCGCTCTACTGTACTCCACTCATGCCTAACCTATCCCAACCTAGCTTATGCTAGCCTATCCTAGTTTAATCAAGCTCCACTCTACTCTACTCTAATCTATTATACTCTTATCAACTTTACACTAACCTTACTTAGTCTAGCCTAGCTTAGCCTAAGTTAACCCTACTTTACTCTACTCTTCTCTACTTTACTCTAGCTTTGCCTAGCCTAGCTTAGCCTAACCTAGCTTAACTTACGTTAATTCTTCTCTGCTTGGCTTTGCTATGCTCTGTCTTGCTCTACTTTTCTCCACTTTTTTCTGCTCTACTCTGTTATGCTCCACTCTACTCTGCTCTACTCTACTTTTATCTACACTACTCTACTCTACTTTAGCCTAGCCTAGCCTAACTTGACCTTGTCCTACTCTACTCTAATCGACCATAGCCTAACCTAGCCTGGACAAGCCTAGCCCCACCTAACCTAGATTAACCTAGCCCTACTCTAATCTACTCTACCCTACTAAATTATACTCTACTCTACTCTACTCTACACTACTCTACTCTACTCTACTAAACACTACTCTACTCTAACCTAACCTAGCTTATCCTAGTTTAGCTTACACTATCATAGCTTTACTCTACTCTACTTGGCACTACTCTGCTCTACTCTACTCTATTCTTTTCTACTTTGCTCTCCTCTACTCTACTTTGCTCTTCTCTACTCTGTTCTACTATACTCTTCTTTGCTCTTCTCTACTTACTCAACCCTACTCTAATCTACTCTAGCCTAACCTAGCCTAGCTTAGCCTAACTGAGCTCTACTCTATGCTACTCTTCTCTAATCCACTCTACTATACTCTATTCACCTCAGGCCGAGCTTAGCCTTACCTTGCCTAGCATAGCCTAGCATAGCCTAGCTTAGCCTAGCCTAACCAAGCCCTACTCTATCCTACTTTACTTTACTCTACTATACTCTACTCTCCCCTGCTCGATTATACTCTATTCTGCTCTACTCTACTCTACTCTACTATTTTCTAGCCCACTTTACTCTACTCTACTCTTGTCTAACCTAGCTTTGCCTAGCCTTTCCTAACCTAGCTCTACTCTAGTATACTTTACTCTACTCTACTCTAGCCTAGCCTAGCCTTGCCTAAGCTAACCTAGCTCTGCTATACTTTGTTGTGCTCTACTTTGCATTTTACTACTCTATTATGCTCTACCCCACTTTATTCTGCTCTACTCTACTCTACTCAACTCTATCCAACTCCACTCTGTTGTACTCTAGCCTAGCCTAACCTTGCTCTACTCTACTGTACTCTAACTTGGCCTAGTCTAGTCTTGCCTATAGCTCTACTATACTCTTGTCTAGCCTAACCTAACCTAGCCTAACCTTTCTCTACTCTTTTCTACTCTACTCTGCTCTACTCTACAATACTCAACTCTACTCTACTTTATTCTATCATACTATACTCTACTCTTCCCTACTCTAACCTAGCCTTACTTAACCTAGCTCTACTCTACTCTGCTCTAACCTAACTTAGATTAATCTATCTTTGCTATGCTCTACTCTACTCTACTCCATTATGCCCTACTCTACTCTACACTATTCTACTCTATTATTCTCTCTTCTTCCCTACTCTGCTCTATTTTACTTTACTCTACTCCACTCTACACCACTACTGTATGCTACTCTAACCTAACCTTGCCTAGCCTAGCCCAAACTTCCTCTACTCTATTCTACTCTATTCTATTGCACTCTACTCTACTCTACTTTACTCTATTCTACTCTACTTTAGTCTACTCTAGCCTAGCCTAGCTTACCCAAGCATAGCCTAACCTAGCTTGACTCTCCTTTTCTCTACTCTGCTTTTCTCTACTCTGCAATACTCTACACTACGCTACTCCTCCATAATTTACTCCACATTAGTCTAGACTAGCCTAATCAATCTTGTCCTAGCTTACCATAGCCTAGCCTATCTTAGCCTAACCTAGCTCTACTTTACTATACTATGCTCTACTTTGCTTTTCATTGCTTTGCTAAACTCTACTTTGCTCTGCTCTGCATTGCTTTGCTCTACTCTTCTCTATTCTACTCTTCTCTACTCTACTCTATTATACTTTAGTATAGCCTAGTCAAGCTTAATATAGCCCTTTTACTCTACCCTACTCTACTTTACTAAAGGTTAGCTTAGCCTAACCAAGCCTAGCCTAGTCAAACCAAGCTTAACCTAGCATAGGCTAACCTAGTTCTACTCAACTCAACTCAACTCTACTCTGCTCTACCTTAACCAAGCCTAGCCTAGCCTAGCCAACCTAGCTCTACTAAACTATTGTCTAGCCTACCCTAACCTAGCATAGCTTAGCTTAACCTAGCTCTACCCAGCTCTGCTTTGCTGTACTATACTCTACTCTACTTTACCCTACTCTACTCTACTCTACTCTACTCTATCCTATCCTAGCCTAACTTAGTCTAGCTTAACCAAGCTATACTCTACTTTGCTCTAGCCTAGCCAAGCCTCGCCTTGCCTAACGTAACTCTATTTAGCTCTGCTCAGCTCTACTCTGCTCTACTCTATTTTGCTATATTTTACTCTACTCAACTCTACTCTACTCTTCTCTACTCTGCTCTACTCTACTCTACTCTATTCTTCTCTATTATGCTATGCTCTATTCTACTTTTCTCTACTCTACTCTACTATAGTATACTCCACTATAGACTAACCTAGCTTAGCCTAGCCTAATCGAGCTCTAATCTACTCTACTCTACTCTTACTCTACTCTGCTCTACTCTACTCTACTCTTACCTAGCCTAGCCTAGCCTAACCTTGCTCTACTCTACTCTACTCTACTCTAACCTAACCTAACCTAGCCTAGCTCTTCTCTACTCTATTCAACTTTAGCCTAACCACTCTTAGGCTAGCTTAGCCTAACCTAACTCTACTCTACTCTACTCTTCTTTACTCTACTCTACTCTACTCTATTCTACTCTTCTCTACTTTGCTCAGCTCTACTCTACTCTACTTTACTCTACTATACCATACCCTACTCGAACAAAGCCTTGCCTAGCTTAGTTTAACCTAACCTAATCTAAGATCACCTAACCTGTTTGAGTCTTACTCTACTCTACTCTATTTTATTCTACTCTACCCTAGGTAAGCTTAACTTTGCCATATGCTACTCTACTCTACTCTACTTTAGCCTAATCTAGCTTTGCTTAGCCTAGCTTAGCCCAACCTATCCTAACCTATCCTCACCTAGTGTGGCCTATCCTTACTCTACTCTATGCTATTCTACTCTACTCTGCTCTACTATATTATAATCTACTTAATTCTACTCTTGCTTAACTAAGACTAACTTAGCTCTATGCTACTCTACTCTAATCTAGCCTAACATAGCCTATCCAAACCTAGCCAACCTAACCTAGCTTAGCCTGGCCCTACCTTGCTATATTGTACTCTACCCTACTCTACTCAACTCTAGCCTAGCCTATCCTTGCCTAGTCTACCTAGCCTTGCTCTACTCTATTGTATTATACTCTACTCTATTTTATTCTACTCTAGTTAAAAAATCATAACATAGCTCTATGTTACTCTGCTCTACTTTATTCTACTATGGTCTAACCAAGCCTAGCCAAGCCAAGCCTAACCTAACTAGCCTAGCCAAGCCCAGCCTTACTGTACCCTGGTCTACCCAACTCTATTCTACTATACTCTAGCCTAGCCTAACCTAGCTTAGCTTAGACTAGCCTTACTCTACTCTACACTACTTTACCTTATTCTATTTTAGCATAGCTAAGCCTAACATAGCTCTATCATACTTTACTCTACTATACTCTACTCTACTCTACTGCACTCTACTATATTCTACTTTACTCTAATATGCTATACTCTACTCTACTCTACTCTACTTTACTCTACCCTACCCTACTCTAACCTAGCCTAGCCTAGCCTAACATAACCTATCCTAGCCTAATTTAACCTCACCTAACCTAGCCTAGCCTTACTTTACTCTACTATATTTTATTCTACTCTACTCTGCTCTACCCTACTCTAACCTACTCTAACTTAGCCTATCCTACCCAAGCCTAGCCAAGTCTAGCCTAACTTAACCTCACCTAGCTGAGCCTAACCTTACTCTACTCTACTCTATTTTATTCTACTCTTGCCTAGCTAAGCCCAACTTAGGTTTATGTTACTCTACTCTACTCTACTCTAGTCTAACTTGGCCTAGCCTAGCCTAGTATTGCCTTACCCAACCTTATTATATTCTACACTACTTTACTCTACTCTAGTATACTTTACTCTACTTTACTCTACTCTACTCTACTCTTGCTTAGCTTAGCCTAGCCTTGCCTGGTCGAGCTTAGCCGAGCTTATCCTAGCCTAGCCTAGCCTAGCCTAACCTATCCTAACCTAACCTTGCCTAGCTTAGCTTAGCCTGACTCTACTCTACTCCACTATACTATATTATACTCTAATATATTCTACTTTAGCCTATTAATCTTAACTTAGCTCTATGCTCCTTTACTCTACTCCACCTTAGCTTAACCTTACCTGACCTAGCCTAGCCTAGCCCAACCTTATTATACTATACTCTACCCAACATTACTCTAATCTAACCTAGCCTAGCCTAGCCAAACTTAACTTCACCATGCCTAGCCTAACATTACATTACTCTACTCTACTCTATTTTGTTCAACTCTAGCCTAGCTAAGCCTATCTTAGCTCTATGTTAGTCTACTATACTCTACTCTAACATAACTTAGCCTTACCTAACCTAGCTTAGTCTAACCTAACAAAACTAAGCCCAGCCATACTATACCCTATTCTACTCTATTATACACTATAATATAGCCTAGCCTTGCCTAACCTCACCTAGCCTAGTCTAGCTTTACTCTACTATATTCTAATTTATTGTACTCTAGCCATGCCAAGCCAAACTTAGCTTTATACTATTCAACTTTACTCTACTCTAGCCTATAATAGCCTAGCTTAGCCTTGCCAAGTCTATGCTAGCCTAACCAAACACAGCTTTACTATACTCTACTCTGCTTAACTCTACCTTATTCTACTGTACTCTACTTGTCTCTAACTTAGCCTAGCCTAGTCTAATCTGACCTAGCCTAGTCTAGCCCAACCAATCTTAACCTAGCTTAGCCTAGGCCAGCTTACCTATTCTAACCAAACCTTGACTAACCTAGCCTAGCCTCTCTACTCTGCTCTACTCTACTATAAACAACTCTACTCTATTTTATTCTACTCTAGCCTAGCATAGCCTAACTTAGCACTATGTTACTCGACTCTACTCTACTCTAACCTAACATAGCCTCGCCTAGCCTAGCCTAGCCTAACCTAACTTTCCTAAGCTTGGCCTTGCCATACTCTACTTTAACCGACTCTACTTTACTCTACTCTAGTGTAGCCTAGCCTAGCCTTTCCAAAGCTCTACTCTGCTCATCTCTGCTTGCTTTGCTATGCTCTTCCCTACTCTACTCTATTGTTCTCTTCTCTGCTCTACTCAACTCTATTTTGCTCTACTCTACTCTAGCCTAGCCTAGCATAACTAAGCTCCACTCTACTTTACTCTACTTTACTCTACTCTACTCTACTTTACTCTAGCATAACATAGCCTAGCCAATCTTAGCCTAGCTTAACCTAGTTTAACCTAGCTCTACTCTACTCTATTCTTCTCTACCCTACTCTAGTATAACCTAACCTAAGCTAGCTCTACTCTACTCTATTCTAATCATGCTTAACTTAACCTAGCCTAGGCTGGCCAAGTCTAACTTAGCTCTACTCTACTCTGCTCTACTCTTCTCTGCTTTTTGCTATTCTACTATACTATTCTTTACTTTGCTTTGCTCTGCCTTGTTCTACTCTACTCTACTCCACTTTATCATACTCTAGTCTAGCCTATACTAGCCAACCTAATCTAGCTCTACTCTTCTCAAATCTACTCTACTCTACTCAGCTCTACTCTACTCTACTCTAGCCTAGCCTAACCTATCTTAGTCTAACTTAGCCTAGCCTAATATAACCTAAAATAGCCCAACTATACTCTACTCTATACTACTCTAGTCTATTCTACTCTACTTTACTCTATTCTATTCCACTCTACTCTAACCTATCCAAGACTAGCCTAACCTAACCTAGCCCTACTCTTCTGTAGTCTAGCCTTGCTTAACTTAACATAGACTAATCTAACTCTACTATACTATACTTTGCTCTGCTCTACTCTACTTACTCTACTCTACTCTATGTTACTCTTCTCTATTTTACTTTACTCTACCCTACTCGAACCTAGCCTAGCACTCCTTGACCTAGCTCTACTCTACTCTACTCTAGCTTAACCTAGTTCTGCTCTGCTCTACTCTACATTACTCGACTCTATTCTGCTCTACTCTGCATTGCTTTGCTCCACTATGCTCAGCCCCATACAGCTCTATTCTTCTATGCTCTACTCTACACTGCTCTACTCTACTCTACTCTACTCTAGCCTAGCCTAGCCTCTCATGCCTAACTTAGCTCTACTTTATTCTACTCCACTCTACTCTTCTCTACTCTACCTTACTTTATCCTGGCATTGCCTTGCCTAGCCTGTCCTAGCCTAGCCTAACCGAGCTAACCCTAACCTAGCTCTTCTTTACTCCCATCAACTCTACTCTACTCTGCTCTACTCGACTCTACTCTACTCAAACCTAATCTAGCCCAACCTACCTATACTGTATTGTACTCTACTCTACCCTAGCCTCGCCTAGCCTAGCCAAGCCTAACCTACCTCTACTCTACTCTACTCTACTCTAACCTTACCTAGCCTTGTTTAGCCTAGCCTAAGTTAGCTCAACTCTGCTCTACTCTGCCCTACACTGCTCTACTTTTCTCTTCTCTGCTCTAGTATTCTCTACGTAGCTCAAATCTGCTTTGTTCTACTCTGCTCTACTTTACTCTATTAAACTCTAGCCTAGCCTCATATCAAAAACCCTAATCTAGCTCTGCTCTACTATGATCTACTCTAGTCAACTCTATTCTACTCTACTCAAGCCTAATCTTGTCTAACCTATCTTAGCATAACTTAGCCTAACCAAACCTAGGTTTACTCTACTCTACACTACTCTAACCTAGCCTAGCTTAGCCTCACTTAGTTTAGCTCTCCTCTATTATAGCCTACCCTTACTTAGCCTCACCAAACCTAATCTAGCTCTTCTCTATCTTATTATGCTCCACTCTACTCTACTCTGCTCCACTTTACTCTACTCATTTCTACTTTAATTTACTCTACTCTAATCTTCTCTACCCTACTCTCACCTAGCCTAGCCTAGCTTGACCTAGCTCTGCTCTAACATAGCCTAACCTAATCACATTCTTGTTTACTCTGCTCTACTATACTCAGCTCTGCTCGGCTTTGTTCTACTATGCTCTAGTATGCTTTCCTCTGCTCACTCTCCTCTGCTATGCTCTACTCTGCTATACAATGCTCTACTCTACTCTACTCTAGCCTAGCCTTGCATCACCATGCCTAACCTAGCTTTACTTTACTCAACTATACTCTTCTCTACTAACCTCTACTCTACTCTACTTTAGTTTAGCCTAACCTTGCCTTGCTCAGCCTACTACAGCCTAGCCTAACCAAGCACTACTTTACTCTCTTATACTATACTATACTCCACTCTACTCTACTCTACTTGACTCAAAAACAAGCCTTGTCTTGCGAAGCCCAACTTACCTCTACTCTACTCTACTTCGCTCTACTTTAGCGTACTCTACTCCAGCCTAGCCTTGCTTAACCTAACTCTGCTCTGCTCTGCTTTGCACCCCTTTGATTTGCTCTACTCTTCTCTACTTTACTCTACTATGCTCTACTCTACTATGCTCTGCTCTGCTTTGCACCCCTTTGATTTGCTCTACTCTTCTCTACTTTACTCTACTATGCTCTACTCTACTATGCTCTGCTCTACTCTGCTGTGCCCTACTCTTCTCTAATCTGCTCTACTCTACTGTATTCTACTCTACTCTACTTTAGCCTAGTTAAACTTGGCCTAGCCCACCCAAGCCTATCCTAACATACCTCTACTCTACTCTCTTCTACACTACTCTACTCTACTCTACTCTACTCCAGCCTATCCTAGCCTACCTTAGCCTAACCTAACTTAACCTAGCTCTACTATGCTTTACTCTACTCTACTCTACTTTACTCTATGCTACTCTACTCTACTCCACTCTAACTTAACCTAGCCTAGCATAACTGAACTTAGCTCTACTCTACTCTACTCTACTATACTCTACTCTAGCCTACCCTAGCCTAATATAGCTATAGTTTACTCTACTCTACCCTACTCCACTCTACTAAGCTCTAGTCTAGTCTACTCTACTTTAAGTTAGCATAGCCTTTTGCAACCTAGCTCTACTCTACTCTACTCTATTATACTCTACCATACTCTACTCCACTCTACTCTATTCTTCTCTACTCTTCTCTAGCCTAGCCTAACCTAGCTCTACTGTACTCCACTCTACTCTACTATACTCTATTATACTTTATGCTACTCTATTCTACTATATTATACTCTACTCTACTTTACTCGACTCTACTCTATCCTCGCCTAGCCTTGCTAAACCTAACCCAGCTCTACTCTGCACTGCCCCACTCTTTTGTGCTCTATTCTACTCTGCTCTACTCTTCTCTATTATGCTCTTCTCTACACTACTCTGCTCTTCTCAACTCTACTCTACTCTGCTCTATTCTGCTCTGCTTTGCTCTATTCTGCTCTACTCTACTCTCCCTGCTTTTGCCTAGCCTAACCTAATCGAGCTTTATAATGCTCTACTTTGCTCTACTCTGCTCTACTCTAGCCTAGACTAGCTTAGCCTACCCATGCTTAGCCTAGCCTCACCTAGCTTTACTCTATTCTACTCAATTCTACTATGCTTCACTCTACTCCACTCTACTCTACTCTACTCTACTATAGTCTATTATACTGTACTCCACTACACTCTACTCTACTCTACTTTACTCTAACCTAGCCTATCCAAAACTAGCTCTACTATACTCTACCCAACTCTTCTTTGCTCTACTCTATGTGGCCTAACTTAGCTCAACTCAACTCTACTCTACTCTACCCTACTCTATTATGCTTTTCTCTATTATGCTCTGCTCTGTTCTCTGCTCTGCTTTGCTCTAGTCTATCTGCTCTACTCTACTATGCTCTACTCCACTTAACTTTACTCTACTCTACTATACTCTAATCTACTATAGCCTTATTTAGCCTAGCTTAGCTAACCTTACTCTACACTATTCTACTCTACTCTGCCTTACACTACTCTAATTTCTTATACTCTCCTCCACTCTACTTTAGCCTAGCCTACCTAGCCAAACTTAACCTTGCTCTACTCTACTCTATTCAATGCAACTATACCATATTATAATAGACTCTACTCTACTCTACCCTACTACACTATACTTAATTGTAATCTAACCTAGTTTAGCATAGCCTAGCCTTTCTTAGCCTAACCTAGCTCTACTATACTTTGCTATGCTCTGCTTTACTCTATTTTTCTCTATATTACTCTACTCTTCTCTACTCTACTCTACTCTACTATGCTCTTCTCTACTCTGCTTTTCTCTTCTTTGCTCTACTCTATTATGCTATGCTCTCTGTTCTACTCTACTCTACTCAAGGCTATCCTCGCCTAGCCTAGCCAAATAGAGCTCTAATCTACTCCACTCTATTCTACTCTACTATACTCTATCCTAGCCTAACTTAGCTCTACTCTACTCTGATGTACTCTACTCTACTCTACTCTACTTTAACTTAGCCTACCTTAGCCTAGCATAACCTAACTCTACTACACCCTACTCTACTCTTGCTTAACCAAGCCTTACCTGGCCATGCCTTGCCTAACCTAGCTCTACTTTACACTACTCTACTATGCTCTACTCTACTCTACTCTACATTACTCTGTACTACTTTGCTCTACTCTATTATACTCTACTCTATTGTAGTCTACCCTAACCTATCCTAACCTAACATAAGTTTAGTCAACTCTAACCTAGCATACCCTAGCCAAGCCAGCCTAGCCTAGCCTAACCTAACTCTAGTCTACTCTACTCTTCTCTAACCTAGCTTAACCTCCTTGTGCTTTACTCTACTAACCTCTACTCTACTATTCTCTTGTCTACTCTACTCTACTAAACTCTAGCCTAGCCTAACCTAGCTCTATTATACTTTACTCCACTATACTCTGCTATACTTTAATCAGCACTACTCTACTCTATTCTACTCTAACCTTACCTAACCTAGCCTAGCCTAACCTAGCTCTATTCTTCTCTACTCTACTCTACTCTACTATACTCTACTCTACTCTCGCCTAGCCTATCCTAGAATAACCAAACTCTACTTTTCTTTGCTTTGTTCTACACTACTTTGCTCCACTCTACTCTACTCTACTTTGCTTTACTCTTCTCTACTCTACTGTACTCTACTCTACTCTACTCTATTATACTCTTCTCTAGCCTAGCCTAGCCCAACCTAGCATAGCTCTACTCTACTATGCTCTACTGTACTTTACTCTACCCTACTTTACTCTAGCTTAGATTAACCTAGCCTAGCCTAGACTAACCTAGCTCTTCTCTACTCTACTCCACTCTATTATACTCTAGCTTAGTCAAATCTAGCTCTACTTTACTCTACTCTACTGAACTCTACACTACTTTACCCAACTCTAGCCTAACCTTGCATACACTAGATTAGCATAGCCTATCCTAGCTTAGCTTAGCCTGCCAAACTTAGCTCTACTCTACTCTACCCAACTCCACTTTGCTCAACTCTACTCTACTCTACTCTAGTTTAGCATAACCTAGCTTAGCCTACCCTAGCCTAGCCTAACCTAGTTCTACTCTACTTTAAACTAAGCCTAGCCTAGCCTATTCTAACTTTGCTCAACTATACTCTACTCTACTCTATTCTATTCTACTCTTGTCTACTTTAAACTAGCCAACCCAAGCCTAACCTAACTATGCTTTGCTTTTCCCTGCTCTGCTCTACTTAAATCTTCTCTATTCTACTCTGCTTTACTATAATCTACTCTATTCTATGATACTCTACTCCAATACACTCTAGCCTTGCCTATCATAACCGAGCAGTACTATGCCCTACTCTACTCTACTTTACTCTTCTCTACTTTACTCTACTTGAGGCTAGCATAGCCTAGCCTAGACTAACCTAAGCTTGCTCTGCTCTACTCTACTCTACTCTGCTCTACTCTACTTTGCTCTACTCTACTTTTCTCTACTCTACTTTGCTCTTCTCTACTTTATTATGCTCTTCTTTTGTCAACTCTGGTTTACTCTACTCTACTATACTTAATTCTTCTATACTCTACTCTTCTCTACAATACTATACTTTGCTCCACTTTTCTATGCTCTGCTTGACTCTACTCTGCTCTACTCTCCTCTCCTCTCTTCTCCTCTCCTTTCCTCTCATTTTCTCTACTCTTTTCTACTCTACTCCACTCTACTCTACTATATTCTACTCTTGTGTACCTTAGCCTAGCCTAGCTTAACCCAGCTCTTCTCTACTCTGCACTGCTCTGCTCTACTATACCCAATTCTTCTCAATTCTACACTACTATGCTCTAATCTTCTCTACTCTACTCTACTCTGCTACTCTAGCCTAGCCTACCCTAACCTAGCACAACTCTGCTCTACTCTACTCTACTTCACTCTTCTCTACTCTGATTTATCTTAGCTTAGCATAGCCTAGCCAAGATAAACCTAACCTTGCTCTGCTCTACTCTACTCTACTCTGCTCTACTCTACCTTGCTTTACTCTAATTTTCTCTACTCTACTTTGCTCTTCTGTACTTTATTATGCTCTTCTTTTGTCAACTCTGGTCTACTCTACTCTAGTATACTTTATTCTTCTATACTCTACTTTTCTCTACAATACTATAGTTTGCTCTGCTTTTTTATGCTCTGCTTGACTCTACCCTGCTCTACTCTCCCCTCCTCTCCTCTCCTTTCCTCTCATTTTCTCTACTCTTTTCTATTCTACTCCACTCTACTCTACTATATTCTACTCTTGTGTACCTTAGCCTAGCCTAGCCTAACCTAGCTCTTCTCTACTCTACACAACTCTGCTCTACTCTATTCTACTATGCTCTACTCTACCCAATTCTTCTCTATTCTACACTGTTATGCTCTAATCTTCTCTACTCTACTCTACTCTACTCTGTTACTCTAACCTAGCCTACCCAAACCTAGCACAACTCTGCTCTACTCTACTCTACTTCACTCTTCTCTACTCTGATTTATCCTAGCTTAGCGCAGCCTAGCCAAGACAAATCTAACCTTGCTCTGCTCTACTCTACTATACTTGCCCTACTCTACTCTACTCTGTACTACTTTTCTCTACTCTACTTTACTCTCCTCTACTTTCTTATGCTCTCCTCTACTCTGCTCTGGTCTACTCTTCTTTACCCTATTATGCTCTACTATACTATACTCTACTCTGCTCTACTATACTTTGCTCTTCTTTGTTATGCTCTGTTAGGCTCTACTCTCCTCTCCTCTTCTCTCCTTTTCTCTCATCTTCTCTACTTTACTCTACTCTACTTTACTCCATTCACTCCACTCTACTTTTCTCAATTCTACTTTACTCTATTCTACTCTATTTATTTTACTCTGCTCAACTCTACTCTACTACACACTAACCTAGCTTAATCTAGCTCTACTTTACTCTACTATACTCTACTCTAGCCTTGCCTAGCTTAGCTTACCCTAGCTTAGCAAAACCTAGCACTACTCTACTCTGCTCTACTCTACTCTACTCTACTCTAGCTTAACCTAACATACATTAGCCTAACCTAACTCTACTCTGCTCTACCCTACTCTCCTCTTTACTATGCTACTCTACTCTACATACTCTCCTCTATTCTCCTTTACCACACTCTATTTTGCTTACCTCTACTCTACTCTACTCTACTCTACTCTGTCCTAGCTTAGCCTAGCCTAGCTTAGCCTAATAGTGCTCTACTCTACTCTATTCTACTCTACTCCACTCTAATCTACTCCACTATAGTGTAGCCCCTCCTAACCTACCCTATCCTAGCCTAACTTTGCAAAGCCTAACACAGCTCTACCATACTCTACTCTACTCTACTCTACTCAACTGTACTCTGCTCAACTCTACTCTACTCTAACATAGCCTAGCCTAGACTAACCAAGTGCTACTCTACTCTACTACACTCTACTCTAGCATAACCTTGCCTAGCCTAGCCTAGCCTAGCCTAACCTAACCTAACTCTACTCCACTGTGCGATGCTTTTACTCTACTCTTCTCTGCTCTCCTCTACTCTACTCTGCTTTGCTATGCTTTATACACTTGTTTAGTAGCCTAACCTAACTCTACTCTAGTCTATTCTACTCTAATCTATTCTAGGATAGCCTAGGTTAGCCTAGCCAACCATAGCCTAGCCTAGCCTAGCCTAACAAAGCTTTACTCTACTCTACTCTATGCTACTCTATTCTACTCTACTCTACTCCACTCATCTTTACTATACTCTTCTCTATCCTAGCCTAACATAGCCTCACCTAACCTAGCTCTTCTCTACTCTACTATAGCTGAGCCTGGCCTAGCCTAACCTTGCTTAACCTACATCTAATCTTCTCTACTCTGCTTTGCTCTACTCTACCCTACTTTGCTCTACTCTACTCTGCATTGCTCTACTCAACTTTACTCAGCTCTACTCTACTCTGCTTTGCTCTGTTATACCCTACTCTCCTCTACTATACTCTAGCCTAGTTTAGCCTAGCCTAACCTAGCTCTACTTAACTCCACTCTACTCTATTCTACTCTACTCTACTCTACTCTTCTCTGTTATACTCCACTCTACACTAACCTAGCCAAGCCTAGCCTAATTGAGCTCTACTTAACTCTACTCTTCTCTACTCTACTCTATATACCCTACTATATTCTACTCTGCTCTACTCTCACTTAGCCTAGCCTAGCCTAGTCCAGCCTATCCTAGTCTAGCTCTACTCTACTCTACTCTTCTCTACTAGCTCTGCTCTACTCAACTCTTCTCTGGACTGCTCCTATTTGCTTTGCTCTATTCTACTCTACTCTACTCTACAATGCTCTACTCTAGCCTAGCCTAGCCTAACTTAGATCTCGTCTACTTTACTCAACCCAGCTCTGCTCTACTCTGTAAAGTTCTAATCAGCTAACCTCTACTCTACTCTACTCTACTATGCTTTACTATGTTCTCCCCTATTATATGTTAGCCTAGCCTAACCTAACCTAGCTCTACTCCATTTTACTTTACTCTACTCTAATCTTCTCTACCCTAGCCTAGCCTAGCCTTGCCTTATTTACCTTAGCCTAGCCTAACCTAGCTCTACTCTACTCTACTCTGCTCTACTATAACCTAGCCTAACCTAACAAAGCTCTACTCTATTCTAGTCTAGTTTACTCTACTCTACTCTATGATACTCTGCTCTGCTCTTCTCTACTCTACTCATTTTTTTCTAATCTGCTCTACTCCACACTACTCTGCTCTTCTCTGCTTTACTCATCTTTGCTCTTCTCTGTGCTACTCTACTTTATTCTACTCTACATTACTTTACTCTAATCTAGCCTAGTCTAGCCTAGCCTAGCCTAGCCTAACCTGACTCTACTCTTCTCTACACTAATATACTCTACTCAACTCTATTCTACTCTACACTAGTCTACTCTAGCCTAGCTTAGCTTAGCCTAGCCTGACCTAACCTTATTTTTCTCTAGTCTACTCTACTCTTCTTTGCTTTTCTCTATTTTGCTCTGCTATGCTCTATTTTGCTCTACTCTAATCTTCTTAACTTTACTCCACTCTAATTTACTCTAGCATAGCATAGATTAATCTAGCCTAGCCTAGACTAGCCTTGCTCTTCTCTAATCTACTTTAGTATACTCTACTATAATCTATTATACTCTACTTTACTCTGACCTTACCTTGCCTTTTGTAGCCTAACCTGGCTCCACTCTACTCTACTATACTCTAGTCTACTCTAACCTAGCCTAGCCTAGCTTAACCTAACCTAGCTCTACTTTGCTCTACTCTGTTCTTCTTTGCTTTGCTCTACTCAGCTCAGCCCTACTCTACTCTACTCTACTCAAGCCTAGCATAACCTAATTTAGCTCTACTCTACTCTACTTTACTCAACTCTACTCTACATTACTCTAAGCTAGCCTAGCCTAACCTGGCTCTTCTCTACTCTGCTTTTCTCTACTCTGCTCTACTCTACTATACTCTACTCTGTTCTACACAATTCTACTTTACTCTATTATACTCTTCTCTACTCTACTTTACTCTAATCTACTTTGCTCTTCCATACTCTATCCTAACCTAACTAACCTAGCTCTACTCTACTCTACTCTAGCCCATTCTACTCTACTCTAGCATAGCCTAGCCAAGCCTAGCCTAACCAAACCTAACCTAACTCTACTTAAATCTACTCTACTCTACTCTACTCTATTCTACTCTACTCTACTCTATCTTAATTTACTTTAGCCTAGCCTTACCAAGCTCCACTCTACTCTACTTTAATCTAGTCTAGCCTAACCTAGCATAACATAATCTGACCTAACTCTACTCTACTCTAGTCTATTATACATTTCTTTCCTCTACTCTTTTACGCAATGCTGCTCTGCTTTCCTTTACTACTCTGCTCTGCTCTACTCTACTCTACTCTCCTCTACTCTACTCTAGTCTACTCTACTCTACTTTGCTCTACTCTACATTACTCTACTCTACTCTACCCTACTACACTTTACTCTACTCTACTCCAGGCTAGTTTATCCTTGCCTAGCCTAACCTAGCTTTACTCTACTCAACTCTACTCTTGCCTAGCCTACCCTAGCCTAACCTAGCTCTACTCTATTATACTCTACTCTACTCAACTTTACTCAACTCTACTCTCGTCTAACCTAGCCTAACTTAGTGTAACAAAGCCCTACTCTACTATACTTTACTATAGCCTAGCTTAGGATATCCTACCCAAACCTAGCTTAACTTAACCTAACCGAGCTTTACTCTACTATGTTGTACTCTGTTATGCTCAGCTCTACTCTGTTCTGCTATGCTCCACTCTGCTATGCTCCACTCTGCTCTACTCTACTCTACTATGCTATACTGTACTTTGCTCTATACTCTAAGTTAGCTTAGCCTTACTTAGCTCTACTTTATTCTACTCTACTCTACTCTAACCTAGACTAGCCTTGCTAAGCATAGTCTAATCTTGCTCTATTGTACTTTACTATACTCAAATATACTCTACTCCACTCTCTCTAACTTAGCCTAGCCTAACCTTGCTCTAATCTTCTCTACTCTACTCTACTCTACTCTACTATACTATATTCCACTCTATTCCACTCTACTCTACTCTACTATACTTTAATCAACTCTACTCTAATCTGGCCTTGTCTAGTATAGCCTAACTCAGCTTAACCTAGCTCTACTCTACTCTGCTCTACTCTATTCTACTCTTCTCTACTCTGCTCTGCTTTGTTGTTCTCTACTTTTCTCTACTCTACTCTACTCTGCTCTACTTTGTTCTACTCTACTCAAGCCAACCCTACTCTACCTAGCCTAGCCTAGCCTAACTGAGCTTTACATTACTCTACTCCACTCTACTCAACTCTGCTCTAGCCTAGCTTAGCCTAACCTAGGTCTACTCTATTCCATTGTACTCTACTCTACTCTGTTATACTATATTATACTCCACTAGACTCTACTCAACTCAACACTACTCTAACTCAGCCTAACCTAGCCTTGCCTAACCAAGCTATACTCTACTCTACCTTAGCCTAGATTAGCCTAGCCAAGCTTTGTCTAGCCTAACATATCCTAGCTTAACTCTACTTTACTTGCTCAGCTCCACTATTTTTTGCTCTACTCTTCTCTGTTATGCTCTGCTCTACTCTGCTCTACTCTACTCTTTTATTCTCTCCTTTATTTTTCTCTACTCTACTCTGGTCTACTTTGCTCTATATAGCATAACCTAGCCTAGCCTAACATCACACTACCCTACTCTGCTCTACTCTCCTCTGCTCTGCTCTACTTAGCTCAGCTTGGCTCTGCTCTGCTATATTATGTTCTATCATATTTTTTTCCAGCTCTGCTTTTCTCTACTCTGCTCTGCTTTGCTTTAATATGCTCTACTATACTCTTCTTTGCTCTACTCTACTCTGCTATACTCTACTCTACTGTAATGTACTCTACTATACTCTAGCCAAGTTTAGCTTGGCCTAGCCGAGCCTAGCCTAACCTAGCTCGACTCCACTCTTCTCTACCCTACTCTACCCTACTCTACTTTACTCTTCTCAAGCCTAGTGTAGCCTAACTTAGTCTACCCAAGCTTAGCCTAACCTAACCTAGCTCTATTAAACTCTATACTCTACTCTACTCTACTCTACTCCAATATACTATACTCTACTCTACTCCACTCTAATTTAGCCTAGCCTATCCTAACATAACTTAGCTCTACTCTACTTTACTCTACTCTACTCCACACTAACTTAGCCTAGCCTAACCTAGGTTTTCTCTACTCTGCTATACTCTACTCTACTATACTCTACTATATTATACTCTAATCTACTCTATTGTACTTTAACCTACCCTAGCCTAACCTTGCTCTACTCTTCTCTAATCTACTCTACTCTAGTTTGCTCTATTCTACTCTAGCCTAGCCTTGTCTATTATTGCCTAGCCTAACCTCACTTAGCTCTTCTCTACTCTACTATTCTCTGTTTTACTCTACTTTAATCTACTCTAACCTAACCTAGCCAAACCTAGCTCTACTCTACTCTGCTCTGCTATACTAATCTTTGCTCTACTCTACTTTATTATGCTCCACTATGCCCTGCTCTTATTTGCCCTGCTTTGTTCTACTCTGCTCTAAATTACTCTATTTTGCTCTACTCCACTCTACTTTACTCTACTCTCCTCTAGCCTTATTTAGCCTAGCTTAATTGAGCACTACTCAACTCTACTATATTCTACACTACCATACTCTACTCTACTCTACTCTAGCCTATCCTTGCCTAGCTTAGCAAACTCTAGCCTAGCCTATCCTAGCCTAACCTAACCTAACTCTACTCTACTTTCACTCTACTCTACTCTATGCTAATCTACTAGATTTTACTCTACTCTACTTTAACTAAACTTAGCCTACCCTACCCTAACCTTGCTCTACTTTACTTTGCTCTACTCCTGCCTAACCTACCCTAACCTGTCTCTCCTTTGCTCTACTCTACTCTACTATGCTCTGCTCTACTCTACCCTACTGTACTCTACTCTACTCTATTATACTCTAGCTTAGCCAAGCCTAACCTAGCTATACTATAATCTACTCTACTGTACTCTAATCTATCCTTGCTTAGCCTAGCCTACCCTAGCCTTGCCTTGCTTAACCTAGCCTAGCCTAACCTAGCTCTCTCTACTCTACTCTATCCTACTCTACTCTGCTCTACTCTACTTTTCTCTACTCTACTCTACCCTACTCTACCCGACTCTAACCTAGCTTAGCCTCAGCTAGTCAAACATTGCTCTACTCAACTCTACTTTACTTTACTTTACTCTAGCCTAGCTTAGCCTTGTGCACCCTTGCCCAGCATAGCTTAGCCTAACCTTGCTTGACTCTGCTATGCTTTGCTCTGCTCTGCTCTGCTCTACTCTACTTTGCTCTGCTCCACTCTAATATGTTCTAGTCTACTCTACTCTGTTTTGCTCTACCCTGCTATGCTCTACTCTACTCTACTCTACTCTACTCTATCTTAGCCTAGCCTAACCTCGCCTAGCCTAACCTAACCTAGCTGTACTCTACTTTACTCTACTCTGGCCTAGCCTAACGTAGCCTAGCCTAGCCTAGCCCAACCTAGCTCTACTCGGCCCTACTCCACACTACTATACTATACTCTACTATACTTTACTTTAATCTACTCTTATCTGCTCCACTCTACTTTACTCTAATCTAACCTAGATTAGTGTAACCTAGCTCTACTCTACTTAATGCTACTATGCTTTACTCTACTATACTGTGCTTTGCTCTTCTTTACCCTTCTCTACTTTGCTCTACTCTACTCTATTCTACTCGGCTCTACTTTGCTCTGCTCTACTCTGCTCTACTCATCTCCACTCTACCCTACTTTGCTCCACTCTACTCTACTTTGCTCAACTCTACTCTACTCTAGCATACTCTGCTCAACTCTACTATACTCTAAAAAGTTTAGCCTTACCTAACCTAACTCTACTCTACTCTACTCTACTCAACTCTATCTTAGCCTGGCCTAGCCTACTTTAGCCTACCCTAGTTTAACCTTGCCTAGCTTAACCTAGCTTTACTCAACTTTACTCTACTCTATTGTACTCTACTCTAATCTACTATATTCTACTCTACTCTACTAAAAATTTGCCTAGCATTGCTTAGCCTAACCTAGATGTAATCTACTATACTGTACTCTACTCTACTCTAACCTATCCTAGCCTAACCTTACTCTGGTCTACTCTACTCTACTATACTTTGCATTGCTCTATTCTACTCTACTCTACTCTACTCTACTCTACTCTAGCCTAGCCCCCTAGCCAAGCTTAGCCTAACCTAGCTCTACTCTACTCTACATTACTCTACTTCACTTTACCATACTCTAATCTACTCTAACCTAGTTAAGCCTAACTTAGCTCTACTCTACTCTACTCTACTCAAGCCTAGCCTAGAGTAGGCAAGCCCATCCTAGCATACCATAGCCTAACCTAGCTCTACTCTACTATATTATACTCTACTCTACTCTGCTCTAACTTAGCCTAGCCTAGCCTAACCAAGCTCTAATCTAATCTACGTTCCTCTATTATGCTCTACCCTACTCTACGCTACTCTGCTCTACTTTGCTCCACTTTTCTCCAATCAGCTCTATTATGCTCTACTCTACTCTACTTTGCTATGCTCTGCTCTAATCTACTATACTCTACTTTACCCTTGCCTTGCCTAACTTAACCTAGCTCTGCTCTACTCTACTCTACTCTAACATAGCTTAACGTAGCCTAGCCTATCCTAGCCTCACTTAGCCTAGCCTAAACTAGCTCTATTATACTATACTCTACTCTATTATACTATACTTTACTCTACTCTCCTTTTCTCTGCTCTTCTCTACTTTGCTCTATTCTACTCCACTCTTGTCACTCTGCTCTACTCTACACTTCACCACTCTACTTTGCTCTACTATGCTTAGCTCTTCTTTACTCTGCTCAACTCAACTCTACTTCGCTCTAGCCTAACCTAACTTAGTCTAGCCTAACAAAACTCTACTCTACTCTATTCTACTCTACACTACTCTACTCTACTCTACTCTAGCCTAACCTTGCCTAACCTAACCTAACTCTACTATATCATACTTTACTCTACTCTATTCTACTCTACTTTATTCTAACCTAGCCTGGCCTAACCTAGTTCTACTCTAATCTACTCTACTTTAGCTTAGCTAAGCCTTTCCTAACTTAGCCTAGCTTAACAAAACCTAGCTATACTCTACTCCACTCTTCTCTATAGTGCTTTGCTTTTCTCTACTCTACTTTGCTTTGCTCTAATCTTCTCTATTCTACTTTGCTCTATTATACTCTAGCCTAGCCTAACTTAGTGCTACACTACTCAATGCTACTATAATGTACTCTACTACAAACCTAGCCTTGCCTAGCCTAGCATAACCTTGCCTAACTTAACCAAGCCTAGCATAACCTTGCCTAACCAAGCCTAGCCTAGCCTTGCTTAACCTATTTCTACTCTACTCTACTCACTCCACAATACTCTGCTTTAGCCTAACCTAGCTTAGCTTAGCTTAATTATGCTTTACTCTACTCTACTCTCCTCCACTCTACTCTTGCCTACCTTAGCCTAGCCTAATTCTAATCTATTCTACTCTACACTACTCTTTTATGCTACACTCTACTCCACTCTATTCTACTCTAACCTAGCTTAGCCTAGCTCTACTCAACTCTACTATAGCCTAGCCTAACCTAACTTTTCTCTGCTTGACTCTGTTCTACTATGCTCTACACTCCTCTGCTCTATTATACACCACTCTACTCTATTCTATACTACTACACTCTACTCTAGCTAACATAACCTAGCTCTACTCTACTCTTCTCTGTTTTACTCATCTCTACTATGCTCAACTCTTCTTTAGCCTACCCTAGCTAAGAGAATCATAACCTAGCCTAGCTTACCCTAGCCTAGCCTCACTCTACTCTACTCTACTCTACTTTTCTCTACTTTACTTAATCCTAGCCTAGCCTAGACTAGCTTTACTCTATTATACTCTACTCAAGCTTAGCATGGCCTAGCCAGCCTAGCCTAGCTTAGCCAAACATAGCTCTGCTTTGCTCTTCTCTTCTACACTTTGCTCAACTCTACTCTACTATTCCTTACTCTTCTCTATTATGGTATGCTCTATTCTTGTCTACTCTAGTCTATTCAACTCTACTCTACTATAGCCAAGCTTAGCTTAGCCAACCTAACTAAGCTCTACTCGACTCTACTCTACTTTACTCTACTCTACTTTGCTCTTCTCTAACCAAGCTTAGCCTTGCCTAGCCAATCCTTGCTCTACTCTACCCTACTCTACTCCAACATAGCCTTGCCTTGCTTTACTCTACTCTACTTTACTCTACACTACTCAAACCCAGCCTAGTCTAGCTAAGCCTACCTAACTCTACTCTACACTGCTTTGTTCTTCTCTTCATTGATCTGCTTTGGTGTGCTCTGCTCTACTTTGCTCTTTTGTACCTTACTATACCTTTCTCTACTCTACTTTGTGCTTCTCTACTCTGCTCTACTATATTCTGCTTTAGCCTTGCTGGACCTAGCCTAACTTATCATAGATTTGCTCTACTCTACTCTACTCTACTCAAATCTACCCTACTCTAGCCTAGCCTAACCTAAGCTAGCCCAGTTGAGCCTAGTGTAACTTAGCTCTGCTCTGCTCTGCTCTACTCTACTCTACTTTGCTCTACTCTACTTTACTCTACTCTGCTTTGCTATACTCTTGCCATCTATACTCTACTCTACTATGCTCTAGCCTAGCTTAGCATATCCAAGCCTAGCCTAACTTAACCTAGCTCTACTTTACTTTACTCTACTCTACTCTCCTTTACTCTTGCCTAGCTTAGCCTATCTTAGCCTACCCTACCCTAGCCTAGCTTAGCCCAGGCTAACCTAGCTCTTTTTTAGTCTACTCTACTCTACTATATTGTACTCTACTCTACTATATTGTACTCTACTCTACTCTACTCCAACCTAGCTTAACCTAACTCTACTCTACTCTCCTCTGCTCTACTCTACTCAAGCCTACCCTAGCCTCACTTAGCCTAGCATAGCCTCACCTTGCCTAACCTAACCTAGCTCTCCTCTACCCATTTATTCTATACTCTACACAAATCTACTCTACTCTACTCTACTCCAACCTTGTTTAGCATAACCTGACCTAACCTAGGTTGGGCTGACTAGCTCTACTCTACTCTACTTTAGTCTACTCTGCTCTGTCTGCTCTACTTTGCTATGCTCTACTTTTCTTTACATAGCTGAACTCAGCTTTACTCTATTATGCTCTTCTCTGCTCTGCTCTACTTTGCTATACTCTGCTCTCCTTAACTCTACTCTACTTTACTCAAGCCTAGCTTAGCCTAGCCTATCCTAATAAAGCTCTACACAACTCTACTCTACTCTTCTCTACTTTGGCCTAGCTGAACCTATTCTTACAGAGCTTAACCTAGCTTCACTCTACTTTATTATACTCTACTCTACTTTGCTTTACTTTACTCTACTCTAATCTATTCTTTTCTACTCTACTCTAACCAAGCCTAGCTTATTCTATCCTAACTTTGCTCTTGTCCACCCTACTCTACTCTAGCCTAGCCCAGCCAAGTATGCCCTAGCAAAACCTAACCTAACCTAGCTCTACTTTACTCTACTCTACTCCACTCTACTTTTCTATGCTCTACTCCTCTATGATTTACTCTGTTCAGCTCTACTCTGCTCTACTCTACTCTACTCTACTTTGCTGTGTACTGTTATGCTCTACTCTGCTCTACTCTCTTCTACACTACTCTATCATACTCTATCCTAACCTAGCTTTACTATACTCTATTCTACTCTACTCTACTCTACTTTACTCTACTCTAGTTAGCCTAGCCTTACCTAAACTAGCATAATCAAACCTAACATAACCTTGTTCTACTCTGCTCTACCCTACTCAACTCTACTCTATACTCTTCTCTACTCTACAATACCCTACTAAAACCTAGCCTAGCCTAAACTAACTTCATTCTACTCTACTCTGCTCTATTCTACTCTAACCTAGCCAACCTAGCTCTACTCTACTCTACTCTTCTCTGATCTACACTGCTCTACTCTTCTATACTCTACTCTGCTCCACTTTGCACTTATCTACTCTTCTCTACTCTGCTATACTCTACTCTACTTTACTCTACTCTACTCTACTTAAGCCTAGCCTAACCTTGCTCTACTCTTCTCTACTCTACCTACTATACTATTCTCTACTCTACTATACTCTACTTTAACTTAGCCTTGCCTAGCCTAGCTAGGCTTAGTTTACCTAACCTTGCTCTACTATGCACTGTTATACTCTACTCTACTCTACTGTGCTCTACTCTACTCTTCTTTTCTTACCTATGCTCTTCTCTTCTTTATTCTACACTACTATAGCCTAGCCTTGCCAAGCCTAGCCCAACCTAGCCTAAACAAGCTCTACTCTACTCTACTATACTCTATTCTACTCTACTCTACTCCACTTTACTCTGCTTTACTCTACTCTACTCTACTCTACTCTAAATTAGCCTAACCTAGCTTAGCCTAACCTAACCTAACTCTACTCTACTCTACTTTACTCTACTATATTCTATACTACTCTACTCTACTCCACTCTAACCTCAACTAGCCTAACCTAACCAAGCCTAACCAAGCCTAGCTCTACTCTACTATACTCTACTCCTGCCTAGCCCAACCAAGCCTAGCCTAACCTTGCTCTGCTCTGCTCTAACTTACTCTACTCTACTAGGCTCAGCTCTACTCTACTCTGCTCTTCTCTACTCTACTCTACTCCATTGTACTCTAGCCAAGCCTAGCCTTGCCTACCCTAATCTAGCTCTACTATACTCTACCCTACTCTACTCTATGCTACTCTACTCTACTATATTCTACTCTACTCTAGCTTAACCAGGCCTATCCCAACCTAGCCTAGCCTAACCTATCCTTGCTTAGCCTTGCCTAACTTAACCTAGCTAGCTTAACCTATCTTTACTCTACTCTACTTTTACCTAGCTTATCCTAGCCAAACCTAACCTAACCTTGCTTGATTCTTGCCTAGACTTGCCTAACCCAACCTAACTTACCTCTTCTCTGCTCAGCTCAGCTCAACTTTGCTCTGCTCTATAATGCTCTGGTCAGTTTGACTCTACTCTGCTCCACTATGCTCTCTTCTAGTGTACTCTAGTTTAGCCTAGCCAAACCTAGCTCAACTCTATCTACTCTACTCTACTTCTCCCTACTCTACTGTACTCTACTCTAGCCGTACCTATGCTCGCCTAACCTACCTTAGCCTAGCCTAGCATAACCTAGCCTAATCTAGCTCTTACTCCACTCTACTCGACTGTAGTCTACTCTACTCTATTCAACTCTACTCTACTGTACTTAACTCTAGTCTACTCTAAGCTAGCATAGCCTAACCTAATCGAGCTCTACTCTACTCAACTCTAGTCCACTCTACTATACTCTACTCTAGCTTAGCCTAGCCTAACCTAGCCAAGTGTAGCCTAGTTGAGGTCTACTCTACTCTACCCTGCTCTTCTCTCCTCTACTCTATTTTTAATTACTCTTCTTTGCTATCCTCTACTTTACTCTACTCTCCTTTTCTCTCCTTTCCTCTCCTCTACACTACTCTACTCCATTTTATTCTTCTTTACTCTACCCTAATCTATTCTATTCTACACTACTCTAGTCTAGCACAACCTAACCTAACCTAGCTCTACTCCACTCTACTATTCTCTACTGTGCTTTTCTTTATTATGCTCTGCTCTACTCTAATGTGCTCTTCCCTACTCTACTCTACTCTACTCTATACTACTCTAGCTTACCTTAGCCTAATCTAGCCTACCCCAGCCTAGCCTAGCCTAACTTAGCTCTACTCTACTCTACTTTGTTATACCCTACTCTAATCTACTCTACTCCTCTCTAACCTAGCTTAGCCTTGCCTAGCGTAACCTAGCTCTACCCTACTTTATACTACTCTAGCTTCTCTAGCCTTGCCTAGCCTACCCTATCCTAACCTAACTCTACTATGCTCTACACTGCTCTTCTAAACTCTACTCTACTTTTCTCTACTATATTCTACTTTACTATACCCTAGCCAACCATAGCCTAACTTAACCTCAGTATACTCTTATCAACACAACTCTAGTCTTCTCTAGCTTAGCATAAATTAGCCTAGCCTAACATAGCTCAA
This sequence comes from Vanilla planifolia, assembly GCA_023846275.1. Lineage (NCBI taxonomy): Eukaryota > Viridiplantae > Streptophyta > Magnoliopsida > Asparagales > Orchidaceae > Vanilla > Vanilla planifolia. The sequence continues at coordinate 26,766 of JAIUJO010001387.1, forward strand.
CTCTACTCAACTCTACTCAACTATACTATATTATACTCTACTCTACTCTAACCTAGTCTAGTTGAGCCTAGCCTAGGCTAGCTTAGCCTAACTTAGCTCTACTCTGCTTTGCTCTGCTCTATTCTACTCTACCCTACTCTATTTTGCTCTACTCTGCTCTACTCTACATTTCTCTACTCATCCATACTCAGCACTAGTCTACTCTACTCTGCTCTGTTCTATGCTACTTTACTCTAAAATAGCCTTGCCAAACCTTACCCAATAGAGCTCTACTCTACTCCAATCTACTCTGCACTACTATATTCTACTCTACTCTGCTATAGCTAGCTTTGCTTAGCCCATCTTAGCCAAGCTTACCCTAACCTAACTTAGCCTAACTTAGCTTTACTCTACTCTACTCTACTCTATTATATTCTACTTTACTCTACTATACTCTACTCCACTTTACTATACTTTTCTTTACTCTAACCTAGCCTAGCCTAGACTAGCCTAACTTAGCTTTATTAACCTCTACTCTACTTTAGCCTAGCCTTACCAAGCCTAGCCTAACCTAGCTCTGCTCTACTTTACTATACCATGCTCTATTCTACTATGCTCTGTGCTGCTCTGTGTTGCCTACTCTGCTCTGCTCTTCTCTACTTTATTATACTCTATCATAGCCTTGCCTAACCTAGCTCAAGTTTATTATACGCTTTTCTATTCAAGCTAGCCTAGCCTAGCTTGGACTAGCCTAACCAAGTGTAGCCTAGCCTAGGCTAACCTAGTTCTACTTTACTCTACTCTACTCTTCTCAAACCTAGCCTAGCCTAACCTAGCTCTACTCTGCACTACTTTACTCTATTCTACTCTACTATACTATACTCTACCCTACTCTAGCCAATCATAGCCTAACTAACCTAACCTAGCTCTGCTCAACCCTTCCCTACTCTTCTTTACTCTACTCTACTTTACTTTAGCCTAATCTAACCTAGACTAGCCTAGTATAGCCTAGCCTAGTCTAACCAAGCTTTACGCTGCTCTACTCTACTCTACTATACTCTACTCTACTTACTATACTCAACTCTACTCTACTCTACTCTAACTAGCCTAGCCTAACCTAGCTTTGCCTAACCTTGCTCTACTCTACTATACTCTACTCAACTTTGTTATTGTCTATTATGCTCTACTCTACTCTGCTCTACTTTGCTCTTCTTTGCTCATCTCTTCTCTACTCTGCTCTGCTTATCTCTACTCTACTCAGCTCAACTCAGCTCTGCTTTACTCAACTTTACTCTACTCTTTCCTAACCTAGCCTAGCCTAACCGAGCTATACTCTACTCTACTAAACTCTACTCTACTTTACTCTACTTTAGCCTATCCTACCCTAGCTTAGCCTAGCCAAACTTAACCTTGCTCTACTCTACTTTACTAGACTCTACTTTACTCTACTCTACTCTACTCTACTCTACTCTACTCTACTCTACTCTACTCTAACCTAACCTAGTCTAGCCTTGGCTAACCTAGCTTTACTCTACTCTACTCTACTCTATCCTTTCTTAGCCTAGCCACACCTGGCCTAGCCTAGTATAGCTATACTCTTCTTTACTCTGTTATGCTTTACTATGTTTTACTCTACTCCACTTTGCTCTTCTCTATGCTACTCTACTCTATTGTACTCTAGCCTAACCTAGCTCTACTCTAATCTACTCTACCATACTCAAGCTTAGCCTAGCCTAGCATAGCCTAACCAAGCCTAGCCAAGCCTATCCTAGCCTAACCTAATCTAGCTCTACTCAACTCTACTCTACTCTTCTTTATTCTACTCTTCTCTACTCAACTTTACTATACTCTACTTTAATCTACTTTACTATACTCAACTCAACTCTACTCTACTATACTCTACTATACTCCACTCTAACCTAGCCTTACCTAGCCTAACCAAGCTCTACTTTACTCTTGTCCAACATTGCCTAGCCTAACTTAGCCTAGCTTAGCCTATACTACCTTAGCCTAAGCTTGCTCTACTCTTCTCTGCTCTACTATGCAATTCTCTACTCTGCTCTTCTCTTCTCTACTCTGCTCCTCTCTACTCTGTTCTACTCTGTTCTACTATACTCTGCTTTAATCTTTACTCTAGCCTGGCATGGCATAACCTAGCTCTACTCTACTCTACCCTACACTACTCTACTCTTGCCTAGACCAACCTAGCCTACCATAGCCTAGCCAAGCATAGCCTCGCTTAGGTTAGCCTTGCCTAACCTAGCTCTACTCTTCCTAAATCTACTCTACTCTTCTTTAGTCTACTTGGTTCTGCTCTACTCTTCTCTAACCAAACCTAGCCTTGCCTAACCTAGCCTAGCCTAACTTAGCCTAGCCTAACTTTGCTCTGCTTTGCTTTACTTTGCTCTGCTATACTCATCTTGATCTGTTCTACTCTACTCTACTATGCACTACTCATCTCTACTCTACTCTTCTCTATTCTACTCTTCTATAGCCTAGCTTAGCTTAGCTTAACCTTGCTTAGCTTATCCTAGCCCTACTCTGCTCTACTCAACTCTACTCTTACCTAGCCTAGCCTAGCCTAACTTAACCCAACCAAACTAAGCTCTACATTACTCTACTCTACCCTACTCTACACTATTCCACTCAATACTAGTCTACTTTACTCTACTCTACTATACTCTACTGTACTCTACCCTACACTACTCCTGCCAATCCTAGCCTAGCCTAGCCTAACCTCACTATACTCTACTTTACTCTAATCTACTCTAACTTAGCCTAGCCTATCCTATCTTAACCTAACTCTACTTTAATCTACTTTACTCCACTCTATTTTATTATACTCAACTCTAGCCTAGCCTAGCCCCACCTCGCTCTGCTCTGGTCTGCTCTACTCTACACTGTACTACTCAGTTTTACTATACTCTGCTCTGCTCTACTACACTCTACTCTACTTTATTATAGTATAACATAGCCTAGCCTAACCTAGCTCTGCTCTAATCTACACTACTATATTCTACTCTATTCTGCTCTACTCTACTCTACTCTAGCCTAGCCTAACCTAGTCTAACCTAGCTCTGCTTTACTCTACTTTTTTCTGCTCTACTCGACTGTACTTTACTTTTCTCTACTCTACCCTGCACTCCTCTACACTCCTCCACTCTAATCTATTCTACTCTACTATGCTCTATCCTACTATACTCTAGCATAACCTTGTCTAACAATGCCAAGCCTAATCAAGCTTTACTCTACTATA